>DWFO01003209.1:0-12590 GCA_018246595.1 Mimoniades nurscia nurscia | reverse complement strand
ACAAACGAATGCCTCGTTGGTCGGATTGGTTGCAAGTTCGATTCCCGGGGCGGGTACTGCCTACCTCTTCGGGGAATACAAGT
The DNA here is from genome assembly GCA_018246595.1 of Mimoniades nurscia nurscia. NCBI lineage: Eukaryota > Metazoa > Arthropoda > Insecta > Lepidoptera > Hesperiidae > Mimoniades > Mimoniades nurscia. The sequence continues at coordinate 12,507 of DWFO01003209.1, read as the reverse complement.
GTGACGATACGTACATATAACAAACTAATGAATAAACTTTGATACCACGTACTGTAGTAAACAATTATGATTACTGCAGCCCGTGATTTACACCAGAAATTGAATGCTACTTTGGATATTTTACTGTCTGCGAAACTTCTTGATGCCACATTCTCTATTGGGAAAACTAGAAACTATGGTAGAAAGTTGTGAATATAATGATATCACCACTTCAATTCCTCAATCTCCTAATTGGTTAAGCAAATACTTGAACTTGAGAGATAAAATTGACGTACAGAGCACAAATCATTAAATATAAGATAACATACCCGTTCTTTTTTTATTGTTACAAAGTCTCTTTGCGATTATAGTCCGTTATAACTATGTGGATCGTTGAATCTTTTGGTGAACAAAATATAGTCGTTATAACATCGTCTTTTGTTCCGAAGTCCACAGCGGCAGTGTCCGCATAGGAAACAGAGGTAAATTGTATTAAAATTTGCATGTGTTTGTTTCCTGCTCTGCGTGAATAAAGCTTACGAAGCTCATTGTTTTCCAGATCAGAATACACATTTTCAATCAAAATGTAAACCAGTAAATATGCCCGTTTCATTTACCTGGGAATTTTTAAATGCCCTCAAAAAAATACACAATTTTTATCATTTACTAGCAAACCCGGCGAACTCCGTTTCGCCAGCAGATGGCTTCGTTTTTTGTAATATTTCGTTTGGGGATCAAAAGGTGAAGCAAAATTTTTTTTTTTTTAATATTTGAAAAGGAAAAATTTTATTTCATTTCACAACAGTAATGAATTCATTTCGATTACAAACATGAAGTGTAATTTAATTGAACTTCTCTAAGTAAAAAATGAAAGTGAATCGAATAGTGAATACTGAATCGAAGCGTTATACGTGTCCGAAAATTATCCGTTTCATTGAAGTGCTCTTTGGTAAACCACTGTTTTTGTTTTTTGGTCTGACGTTAACACAAATAAAGCGGATGGTGTCCCAACTCGTGAACACGCAACGTTTAGCTGCCCATGTGAAAACAATGATTTTCTAAATTTATCCCGCAAACACTAAGCGACACTTTGCGACTTGTTAATTGTCATTGCGAACGCAAGGTGAACCGGAAATTGCAATCGTTTGAAGTCAAACGGAAGATCAGTCGGAATCATTGGTTTTGGAGGAATACATACATTTTCATCTGCGTACTTTCCGTTAATAATGGTTGCCTCAAGCAAATTCGGCATGTCTTTTTAGTACGTGCTATATATCAGAGATGGCGCTGTATGTGAAAAATAATTTTCCTTGTTTTCCTGCTTTTCTTTTGAAATTTTTCCTGAATTTTATTTGCTATAAACCTTATGGAGCCCAAGACCTTTCCAACGAATGCAAAACCGTGGAAATCGGTTAGTGAGTTCTGGAGTTATAGCGTCAGGAAGGAAAACCTGACTTATTTTTATATGTATAATAGATATATCATTGCTACAGCCAAAGTACATATGAATACAGATATTCACATTATAATATAATGTCATTATTCAAGGAAATAATTTGTGATTATTTCCTTATAACAAATATTTTGATATATTACATAAAATTTTTGTTATATGGAAATAATGACAAACAAATATACAATAGGCGTGTGATTGGATTTAAAAGCTTATATATAAGCTATAAGGTAATAAATCAGACATTGATTTAGAGGGGGGTCAGAGGTTTATGAAATCGTGGCTGCGTGTGACTATGAAGAGATTGATGAATGCAGGAGTCACTGCAGCCCTGTCAACATGGAGAAATTGGACACCTAGTGCTTTCTGCTTACCCCATAAGAGACCTGGCGTGTTGATAATATATACATATAATAACGAAACAAAATGAGATTTTTCTAATTTTTTCTACAAAATCGTTCATATATATTAACTTAATTGTATCTTATAAATGATAATGAGTTACGTGTGAAAAGGTAATTTGTATGCGAGGCAGGCGACGGTGGCTGCGTTATGGGCCTACAACGATACCCTCGATTAAGTCGTACGTGTAAGCTTTAAGCTTCGGTACACGCGGTGATCCATTAGCGAGACGTTCAGCAAACTATATATCTCGTTATGTCAGCTAACCGAATCTCAATGCTGATTTATTGGCGACCCAAATTCTTTATCAATTTCCACATTCCTGTACGGTTATTACGTAGTAGGAAATGGCACGGAAACTTCGTTGTAGTAAAACATTGATACCAAATACGGTACTCACTGGTCTTATTCGTCAGTAGACGAACACCGTAATACATACTGAGTGCGTAAAATTTTATCGCTTTATTGAATGTACGTGTTTTCTTAGCTGTACAAAGTGATTGTATAATATCTTGTATCTTTATGATTTTGTATATATCAATTCCTTGATCCCATACAATTTATACTGCTATTTGTAACCTTTATGTATTGGTGCCCGGTATAAAGCACTAGGCTCATCCCGTATTGCATAGGTCGTATGCATAACTGGTGAAACGTGCGAGTACAAGTCTCTACCTACCCCTTTAGAGAAATTCAGGCGTGATATTATACTATGTAACTTATAGATTCCTCTATCTTTATAGTTGTACTGTTGGATACGGGTCTTCTCAGAATGAGGAGGGTTAAGGGTACCTATATATTGCCACGTCGGCCCAGCGCGGGCTAGCAGAGTTCACACGCCTGAGAGAAAATTATGGAGATACCTAAGTTAGTCGGTATCCTCACGATATTTTCATTTATCATGACAGCATGTGACATTTAATGCATGTATGCAATTACTATTATTCTTAATTATACACCCAAAGATAGAGAAACAAATACATAGTAGATGCTAGAAAGCGGACAGTATACAAAAGGCGGTTTTATCGTTGACAAGCGATCTCTACCAGACAACCTTAGGGTAGGAGAAAAGAAAACGCTCAGCGACGGTTACGACGACAACAACGAAGACGTTGTAAAGCTTGCGAACATCAGCTTTAAGCTCTCACTCGCCCGACGTAGCTTCACTTCACAGATCGTTAGCAGCAAGCAAACATGTTGGAACTACGAACGCATCATTAAGGCGAGGAACATATTAATTTATTATACAGTAGAGACGGAGGAAATACAGCGTACGTACCTAGATCAAATTCGAGACGTGTTAAAGGAAAAATTACAGTCTCTGTAATGCGTGTCACATTAGCTTAGAATCCTCTATTATAAGTACATATTTTATGGAGCGCGCAAAATTTTTCCACCTGTACTTAGCCAGCGTATCATGTTACGACGTAATAAGTACTAGACAGATTTGTATAACATTTATAACATGTCCGACAAAAATCAAATCTTGACGCAATTTTGTCGATGAAACAACAATCCTTATTTTCCTTGTAATTAAAAACACTTACGTAAGCTATACGATCGATAACAGACGACCTTGCGCTGGTCAATGACCGCTCTAACTGGGTCGTAGGGCTGGCTCCCCTCCTGTCCACGTACCTTCGCACACGTCGCGGTAATGCCACCCTAACGTTTATAGCACACAAAGTAATTATGTACCATTTTTGCTTGTACAGCTCACATCGACATAAGACCTTTTTGTTTGGGGCTTCAGTAAACACCTGTGAGGAATTCGTAGGAAAATGAATTTGTGATATGATTTAGTTTGTATGTTTGAGTACCTATGTATTTTGTACGATTGATGAATAATTACAGGAAGTTATTCATTATTTTTGTCCTTAACTCTATTGTATCTGCATTAAATATCTATACAAATATATCCTACAGTATATATAAAATCATATACTTTACTAATAACGCAAATATATTTTAAGTTATACGTCAAATTACGATTATGACTGCCTGCTTGGTCGAATGGTCGATTGCTGATAGAGAGGTTCAAATCCTGGGTTGAGTGTTAGGACTTTTGTAACTTCGACTTTCCAGTAGAAATTTGTTTGTGAAGATTTGTTCTCTAGTGTATGACAATAAGTTCATTCCTTATACCACTTCCCTGCCTCTTCGGTGGTTATAAATAAATATAAATTTTATTGTCAAATTAAAAATTTGGTGATCGATTATATTTATGTGAAATTCCATAATTTGTCACGGAGACAGCTTAAATTAAGACGTACGGTTTTCAGAATATTTTCTAAATCGACTTATTGTAGAAGAAATTAATATATTATACATATATACATTTTATGGCAAATTGTTCGGACTACACGCGAAGGTGGTCGCAACTACAGAACAGTATGTTATGAATATTGTTCCAACACAATAGATAAAGGACATTTTTCTCCTCGCACTCTATAAGTAGCTCTTTTATCTCGGCACCGGCGCCACCGCTGTCCGTAACGTGGATTGACTGGTCGTCGACGGGCTTTGTAGAGCTGCCGTTATCTGCCAATCATTGCTAATGGATACTGGTTTTATATTACATTCCCATTCAATATAAATTTCAACGCGCACGCGGCCGGCGCGATTGGGCATGGCCCCACCGTTCTTACTCTGAGAAGTCCGTGTCCAACAATAGAAATGGTGATGATTATGTTGCTGATGATAAAGATAACGATGATGGTGCTGGTGTTGACGATCATGATAATTAGTCTGGAGATTCCTATTCACAAACAATAAAAAAAACGTAACTGAACATCACGCCCGAAATCCCCGAAGAGATGGACAGAGGAATGTACAACACTCTCACTTTTCAGCAGTTATGTTTACGTCCCACTAAGACGAATATGTAGTGAAACTACCTATGAAATTGCAATCCATATTCTTGAAAACTATCAAAAGTTATAGAGCGTTAAATCTTTAGACCATACAGAGTTCTCAACAAACCCTATTGACTCGAAATTCATTAAACAATATGGTTAGAACCAAACAATAGCATAGAAATAGCACTGAAATGTAGGGGTTTTTCCGAGTGACATTTTTCCATTAGCGGCTCTGACGGATAGAGGTATGAATGGGGGTGTTAACAAAGAGCTGTTGACGGTAACAATGGCGTCGAGTACTCACAGCTAGTTGAAATGAGACCAGACAAAATGTCAAATGATTGATGCCAACGCCATTAGCATTTCTTTTCTTAAATCCTTACTACACACAACTACCAGTGGTTGAGTGGTTAGTGCCAGTGGTCGTGGGTTCGGTGATCACCCAATTTTTTCTGTCTGATCTATCGTACTTTCTTCCATTAAATCACGCATGTATTTCTTCAAAGGGGTAGCCAGAGGAATACACTCCCACGTTTCACCTGTTACATTATACGCCCCACCATGGAATAGGTTAGTCTATTGCCATATATTGGGTACGTTTGAGTAATTTTGATCACGAACCCTTTTATTCCTACTATTTTCATAGTCGAATCAATTTAATGATGTACATTGTGGTCCAAAAACGAGCTAAGGGCTCGTAATCCGGACCCCGACAATTTGTCATGTCAGGCGACGGGGGCTCGGCTGGCCTTGAGACTGATAACCGGCAGAGACGAATGTCAAAGGGCACAGGGCGTTATTCCGTAGTTGGGAGATAAAATTTGAGCGTCGATCCCGCTTGATCTCAAAGTAATAAAAACCAGATCAGTGACTTATAATAATAACAAATATCTTGGAATCTTTCCACACATGGCCATCAGACCTTAAAGTAATCTCAAGGAGAGTCTTATTATGGTAAGCAGATGGCTGTTAATATGAATGATATTAACATAACGCTTAGATAATTTTGTGTAAATTCTTCTATTGATCACGCAAATATTTGTCCTGGATGGGAATTGAACCCACCGACCCGGTTCAGCAGTCAAGTTCACCACCTCTACTGTAACACTTTAACAACGGGAAATACACCCTGATGCTTGTAAAACTTATGACAGTAGGCTCCCAAGCTTTGCAGCTACGTTGCAAGCAATCTAGGAAAAATTTGGGCGAAGACCCAATAGATTGCAGCCAAAAAGAATTTCCTTAGCCAAAAATACGTCTGTGTGTGTAGGGAACTGAATCACTTTATCTGGCCGCGAGCCACGCACGGCGACTCCAGTCCGCCTCCGAAACAAGGCATCCGCAACTGTTTGAGACGCAGTTGGAAAAATGTTTTTTTAGGGTATTGACAACTTATGGGGCACAGAATTATGTTAGTGTTGATGGATCGATTCTTAAACAATAATATCCAATCCCACATAGAAACCGAAATTGACTAAATATTATTTAATGTACATGATTATGTGTACCTATGTAGCTTTAAAATTGATTACAACGACAAAAATATAACATATTTAAATTAAAATATATATATAACATATATAATTTAAAATATAACGATTACATAATCAAGAGTGTTCTTCGTGTCTGCTCGTTCAAGCATCGTCAATAAATGTTGTTTGCTCTTCAATGGCAAATTGCTGTCTACTGTCTGTGACTTTGATGAAAATTTAAGCACGTTGCTCTGTTATTTTAAATTTTATACATAATGTATATATATAAATAAATTCAAGGCAAATTTTCGGGTGAATATTTATATTAATTAGTATTAAAGTAAATCAGTTCTGTTTGTGTCAGTTACTGTGACACAATTAAGTATTTACATATAATATGAACTGTATAAAAATCTATCAAAAATATTTTTTGAAACTTTTGTAGAAAGCGAAGCCAGGGTTGTCAATTCCAGGCACAAACTAAATGTCAAACGTTCGCTGTGCTGGAATGGAACTAGCTGAAACAAATTATTTTTAACACACAAACTTACCTATTCATTTTTATTACATTTGGATGGAAGTAAAGTGATGTGACCGTGGAAACGTTCAGTGTTATTAAAAAAAAAGAAAAATGTTATATTTTTAATACCTTTTAAATCAAGCTTGGTAAATGTCTAACTGGTTTACTTTAATAGACTGGTGATCTAAAGATGGTAATTTAATTATGATTTTCGTCAAAAAAGGAAACTCAAATTGATTGATTCTTTTACTAAAATGCCGGTAGTTGATTATGGCGAATTTTTCTTTCTAATTTTCTGTTCTTTATAAGCGGCATCAATCTTATGATTAGATTTAACAATATCGAATAGCTTTATAATTTTGACACGTAATAAAAAAAAATGTCACCTACGTACCCTGTAAGGGATCTGGCGTGATGCTATAACTTAGGCATAATAGCGACGCTGTTTTGCGGCATAAGGGTGTGGCCGACGCGACACTATTTCTGCAGTGGAACTACCTCTATAGAGTTACGCGTAAGGTCAACGCGCACTGTCGTTGAGTTGCGTTCCAATTAAACTGTAGCGAAATGACTAATCAGCTATTGTTGTTATAAAGTCATGTCGAGTCCCTTATAGGGTGGACAAGGAAAGCAAGACAAGTGCTAGATATTATGGAATACTTTAATGGAATTTATGGAATGCACTAATTACATTATGGGCGCTCTTGATTTAGTGGACGTGACAAGTAAATTTTATTTATATGAGATAATATATATTAACACTCGATAGCCTCGTTGGTCGTGTTAGTTGCAAGCGCGACTGCCGATCAGGAGGTCCTGGATTCGAGTCCTGGGTCGGGTGCTACTGGATGTTTCCGAGATTTTCTAATTGTTATTCGGAGTCTGGAAATGTTCCCGGTGTATGGCGATATGCTCACTACCTGTTCCTTAGTGAAACGTAAACGTAAACGTGGCAGTGTACGACACTCCTCTGCCTACCTCTTTGGAAATTATAGGCGTGATTATTTTTAAAAATAAAATAATATAATCGAATATAACGAAATTGATAAATGAATATACAGTGAGATCCGTTACTTGTCACATGCATTCTCGACAACGACATCATGGAATTGCAGTATCCTGCTTAAAACTATAGTGCTGCCATCTAGGCGACAGTGCTGACATCTGATCAATAACAATAAAGCCTGTCCACAATACAGGACGAACGAGAGGGAGGATGTTAGCTCTCTATAAACGAAACGCCATGTGATGCGATGGTGGAAATTAACATCATCGTGCACTTAACACATGCTAGTACGCGTTGACCCCAATTGTGCCTTTGAAACTACCGCTGTATATCACGTACACACATACACAAGTCGTCTGAATTATGATGGTTCCCTATGTTTGTGTTTCACATAGTCGCTACGAAAACCTAAATATTCCATGCAATATGCACGCACAGCAATTAGAGTTGCATTCATTCCGTTCCAATTTCATTTCATTTGTATATCGAAAAATTGGTGTTTGCTTTTTATTTCAAAACAATGAAAGCATTTTCACGCATGTACCTTTATGTGCGCGTCACTAAAATCGTTATTATAAGTTTTTTTTTCTGTCTCTATTTGTATGTAATCGAAAATTTTAAGGTTCATTTCAATCTGTTACCGGATGTGACACTTACCGGATGTGGGAGTGCAATCGGATGTATGGATAGCGTGCTTCTATTAAAGGCAATATGGCAATAACAGTATTACCCGACCACCAGTATATCGGCACTTAGCTAATGCATGCTAGTCGATAGTTTATTAAGTATTTGTCGTATAGCAGGCGAGCAGCTAGAACGAACTCTTTAATATTACGTCAAGTTAACAACAACTTGACGTAGTTCAACGTTCATCAGTCTCTTCATACGGGTTCAAAGACGTGTCCCCTTTAAGAGATTTTCAACTCCTCCATCAACCAGTATCCAATATTTGGTTAACTTATGTTGGTGAGTCGTAGTCTCACCTAGAACCTGTAGCACGTAGCGATCTGCTGTATTTTGTTTTCGTGTATTGCATTAAATATATTGATGTCAGTGCAGGTGTAAAAAAATAAAAAAACTTAAGATCACGCTTGTAATCCCGAATAGATCGGCAGTTTTCTTAAAATGTAAAATATTTTTTTTTTTCAAATACACTATAAATTCAGATTTTTTTTTAACGTGCCTGTATTGTAGTATTATGTTAAAATAAGCATATTATTTATACAATATTTTTTTTATTTCCATATAATGTGCAATTTTGTTTTAACAGATAAACCATAGAGTATTACTAAGTGCATAGATAATAAAGTGACATATTTAAGTAAAAGCCAGTACAGTATAAAATAACAGAGTATTTTACACGCCTTTGTTTGTTAATATAATTCTATTTAACACTGCCTGGCTACGTCGTAGGTTGATTAGTTACGTGCGCGACTAACGATCTAGAAGTAGGTAGGTTTGAATCCTGGATTGGAAATTCTATTGGATTTTTCTAACTAGAATTTATATGTAGTTAAAAATAGTAGTGGTGGTTCGGAGAATGGATTTGTGCCCGATGTATTATAGGCATATTAACTATTATATTCTATGATGGGACGTAAACATTAACTCGATACTCAATATACCTAATATTTGATGATGATATGAGACTTGAGATTATATTATGACTTAGCCGCTCGAACAAATTAATCCCACTATTCTCAAATCTAATCTCAAATACGTTTTAAATTCCACATCACTATTTCGTAAAGCCTCGGTCGAGAGCTCTTGCATCATATTTCATTTCATAAAGTGAACATTTCATTCACGAAAAATTCCATCATGGCGGCGAAAATATTGATTTCGGATGGACGCTCGTTCGCTGAGCGTCTTTTAATGAATTAAGGACGATTCGCACGTCACTGTAGTGTTTCGGACGCAGACGCGAGCAATAACTCTGGGTCTTGTTGCGAACGCACAGTTGGCGCTCAATATCTACAGACATTGCTCATTTTAACAGTACATGATAATTTACAATACAATTCAATACAATTATTCTTCATTGTACACTAAAACTGTAGCAAAATAGAGACATTACAGATATTTCGAAGCGGTAAGCTTATTTATTTGTTCCTGTGTAGCAATTTAAAGAAACGGGTGTAAGGATGTATTGAATGTCTAATGTATATCTTGTTATATTATCGAGTCAGGCCTCTTACGGGGTAGGTACATAGAAAAAACACGCTTCAGTATAAGTACTTCAAAGGAAAAAAAATGAAGTTAAAAGATGGTATGATCTAGTCTTGTGAACTCTCTATTTCTGAACTGACATACATACATAGCTTCACGCCAGGTCCCTCACGGGGTACGCAGTGGGGACCGAGTGCCAAATATCTCTATCTTTATACATAGATCCGCCGCCCTTTTACAGATTTAATTTCTGAACCTCGTCAGTAGTTAATTTCGAATTGAATATATTTGCAGTTAGATGAAGTTTGGCGTTGAAATAGCTAGGCCTAAGATAGTAGTAACTGCAAGTTTGCTTGCTTACCCTGTATTCAGAATTAATGCTGGAGCAGTAATAGCTAAGTTGATATAATTCAGCTTCACACTGCGGGCGTCGTGGAGTTAAATTTTAGAGCGCGCACCTTGACAGGATTGAATTGAAACATCCTGAGAAAAGCTTATTATACTAGAGTACATCGTATTGTACTCGTGTAAAATGGTGTGAACTCTACCGAACCGTACTTGGCCAAAGTGATGTTCTTTGCCAACGTTCTTTGCCAATTTGAGATGAGACTGGTGTCCAACAGTGTGGCGCTAAGTATTGATGATGCCATCATATCATAACGATGATGGCAGGTCATTTCATTTTTATATAAATCCAAATCATTAAAATAAATGTTTCCGATGGTATTTGAAAATGTGCGAAATGTTATCAATGTTATGCGTAAGTCTATGTAAGTATATAAACAGCCATGTGAATCGTCCTTTTGTCATACCTGGTCCGCGTCGTAACTACGAGGAATTCTCTTAAAATTATTCGTATTACGATTTAATGAATTATACAGGGACGTAATTGTTTTTAATGAACGATGATTAAATAAAAAAATTATGAGCATACATTTGACACAATTTTGATGTTGTACAAGAAAGGTGTGGAAAAGTTATAGTTATATAAAAGTAAAATTAGTATAACGGTCTTAATAAATAAATATCATTGAATGATATTTCCTCACGGCATGAAACTGGCGTTTATTCTCACTACAAGAAAAACGTGGACATTTTAGTATTGATTTCTCACTACAGTCAATATCGGTCACGTGACACGCGAGCACGCGCCGCTAAGCCTTGGCCGACCGACTGATGTCTCTATAAATACGACGCCGTTCCGCGACAACACGCCCTAAGTGAAACAAAATAATTTTTCTTAACAGATTGCCGATCGGAATAAGGCCAGAGTTCGCGGCAATATATTTACCTGTTCCGTAGATGGACGGTCGTGGAGAGCCTTAAACTGAGCGATCTTTTACAGGAGGACCTTTTTTATTGCTATAGCAAGTGTGTATATGTCGTAAAATTGAAATGCCTATTATTTGTATTGTCAATTGAGTTGTAAAAACGTGAAAGTGTGAACATACCCTAAATTTTGAGACACATACATTTGTATTTTTACAGAGTTGTGAAATGGAAAAATGTATCTACTAACATTTGTATGGCTAATGTAGTCATATTTTATGTACAGATTTGGCATATCGTTCAACTTGATTTTAAGAAAAACGTAACAAATACAAACGAAAAAAATTTGAATATATAAGGATAATAATTATTATCTTAAAAAAAGTTCACTCACGACCACATTATCTACACCAAGGCAGACCCTGTGGGATTGTGTTCAGGCAGTTGATATACATCATCATACAATTTTCTAAATAAACACTCATGTAGATAAATGTATACCTGGCGGTTCACAAAATACCAGTGCTCATTGTATAAATATTTGTACTGAATGGTAATCGAATGCCTATCCCCCACTCAGCTGTCAGAAACACTAATCTCTGAATCTATAGGCAAGAGAAAAATATTGTGGATACAAAGTAAATTATTTGCTTAATACTTACTCGCCTCATAACCATGTTTATTGGGAATCGCTCCTTGACACGCCATCTCCCGGTTAAGAACGTTACGATGAGAGATGTTTGTTAAGTTATTTGGTGCTATGAATTTTACACCATATAATCTTATATAACATTATACACTATTACATAAATAGCTGTGGCATTTCAGTTGGTCTTTTGTTTGGGATATATGATATGTAAAATCTAATATCTGGCTAATCTGCTGGTCCAGTGGCTAGTAAACCTGACCGCTGAACCGCGTGTCGTGGGTTTGATTCCTACCCGACATACCACAAGTGTTTGTTCTGTCTGGGTGTAAAAGAAAAGTAATGTATTAAATTAGGTAAACTTTAATAAAATATACGAGTATTTTCAAGTTTGCAACACTTTTAAAGGAAAAATAAATGTTGATATATGTATTTACCACTGTTACTGTTGTTATTATATCCTCCACCCAAATACCTTTTCTCCTTCTTATATTAGTTTAGAATCAATCGGAGAAGTCGGATTTCGAATTTGTGCCCGGTGTATGGCAATAGGCTCCCCACCTATTCAATGATGGAACATACGATAATAGTAACTGGTGAAACGCGGCATTGCACTGCTTTCCTCGCCTACCTCTTCGAGGGTTACAGGCGTGATGTTAGGTTTCTAATACCCACCGTTCTCGCGGCCCCACCGCGCCGCGCGTCGGCCACCCAGCTCCCACGAGCGTCGTGT
>DWFO01003208.1:0-12590 GCA_018246595.1 Mimoniades nurscia nurscia | reverse complement strand
AGCGACATAATGAGCAGCGTAAGTAAATATGCAATCTCGAAATATGCTTACTTATTTCTAGTACAATTCGATCTGCCGGTATCTTAATTTGCAATATCTAATGTAATCTCTGCTTAGTTCACACTGTTCCAGCCGAAAAAGATAAAATCAATGCTCTGTTCCCTATCCCGTATAGGTACGCCAATATAACTTAATGTAATGCTCAGAGTATAAGTGGATATAAAGACTGCAAATTATCTAACATCCCTACCAACTAGGTAGGCTAATTAGGGCATACATTTTTGGCAACTTCCTATAAAATATAAATCCTGAATATTCAGTGCAATACATTGAAGCGAGTGATTCTAAAACAAACATATATGTATGCAAGCAACATTAGCAACATCCATTCAAATTCACTCTCGTACTCGTGCAGACATCGAAAACGATTGCAAATAGCTTAACAGCTAACTTTAGCATGCCATTTTCAATGTGTACGTGAGTAAGTTCTCTACTTGAATCGGTTCGCAAGTAATCGGTGTTCCCATATGACAGCAATTTTCTAAAATTGAATCGTTTAATACCGACTTTCACTTTGAATTTATGTTTACACGCTTATATCTACGGTTCGATGTTCATATAAATTTACATCTTCATCAGGCTTGAGAGGTACCTAGATATTGCCATTTGGAATTGAGTCAACCTTCGTTCACACCAATGAAGGGTAAATTAGTAAATAGGCGAAGACTTAATCCATTTTTATGTACGCCATTTATTTTAATAAACGTATATTTTAATTTAATAAGAAATCAAGTGATAATTTTATTCCTAAAATTTTTGATATTTGTGGAATGTTATACGACCATAATTCTTCTGGCTATATGTTAAAGTTCATTTTTGAATATATTTAAAAAACAATAATAATTAAATATATGTTTAGATACGGTATAGGTAAAAATGAACTATGTTATAACCAACAGATAATTTAAAAAAAGCAGTTAATTAAAATTCATAAACAAGTAAAAGGTGACTGGGATCCATGATCAATGGTCCGACTGCGGAAGTTATATCGAGTCTTAGTACATTGTTACTTTACTTTTAAAATATACTGCGAGCAACACACTAAAATTGCAATGAAATGGATGCAGCATAGAAGTTTGTGTTGTTATCTCTATACTGTTTTAGTTTTATTGCACTTTCAGAATGTTACATACAGTACTCGTATATTTGGGTCGAGGTTTATTTTAGTTAAACCCTCACTCCTGTTTAAGACTAGAGGCCGGATAGTTTACATGTTGAAAACGAGTCAGTGTGAGATTAAAAAAATATAATAGGATTTATATTTATTATTATACATGTTTGTTATATTTACTTGTAATAAACAATACATCCCCCGAACACATGTCATAATACTGGGATGTCGTAATAAGCGACTAAGCCCGGCGCTGGCAGATCGCGGTATGACGCAGCCTGTCAAAGCACGGCTCCATATCCCGCCCGCCCACGGCCAGCGACGTAGGCGGTGTGAAAAGCCATTCTCTACGGTCCTCAAGCCGTATGCCCAGCGTACGTTTTATGAGACAAACGCCTCAGCAGAGGCCTATGTCTAGTGGTGGACTTAGAGGCCGATAATCTGATTGAATTATTAATTATTCTGATTTGTTTAAAACTGCAGCATTATAACCCAGCAATATTATAATTCAATTGAATATATTGATCTAAATATTTATATAGTAAATATAATGTCACTGTATTGAATATAGGTAGGTTTACAATGCATACTCGAAGTCATATTCCACATCAGTGCAATAACAATGAATCACAAAAAGAGCAGACACTCAAGGAGGATTTCAATTGTTAGAATAACAATTTCAAGCCGCGTTATTCGCTACAGCGATTTCAAAAGGAAATCTCGCGAAACCTGCCCGCGGTCTGTCAGCTCATTTCCATTTTCTTACGAATTTCATTACATTTACGATAAACCTGATTTTGACCATTATAAGAATAGACGTTATATTTAATGTTTTTTCTTATAGTTTTGAACTTTTTCATTATTTGTTTTTAATTGATTGCATTTATCAATATCCTTAGATGGAGCCATGATCGTGGTCAGAGACGAAAGAAATAAGCCGATCTAAAAACAGAAGACACCGCAATGAAATTTAGGTGCCGGTAACGAACATGAAAGTTATCCCGAGTTCCCGGTCTGGAATGTACCAAACCATGCTATTCCATTTGGAATTTGTGTTCACAAAATATCAAGGCGAATTTGTGCTTAAGGTTTTATAATCTGAAAGCTTCGTAGAAAAACGACTTACCTAATAATAGTTAGCGACAGTAACAGCTTATCCGACTGAGAGCGACAGCTAAACGTACCTACCCTCCCGAGTACAGACACGGTTATGTAAATTTCCATTCAAAATCCAGTCACTTACATTATTGATTAATGTAATAATATATTATTTGAGAACTACAACTGTTTCTAAGTCACAAGCGCGAGTGAATGAACGAGCGGAAGAGTGAACGAACGCATTTTGTTTTTACTCAGATAGGTACATTCAAAACTTACATATGTTTCGTATCACGTAACAGGCCTGTGATCTCCGACGAGGTAGGCGGAAGAGCACAAGCTTCACCATTTACATTTACGACCTATCACGGCATATCGGGTAAGCCAATTGCTATACACTGGTTACAAATTCACACTTCGAGCCACTACTAGGAATTCTAAGTTAGAAAAACGTAATAGCAATCGATTTGAAAATCGAACCGAGGACCTATTGAACAGCAGTCGCGCTTGCAACTACTACTACTACTACTACTACTACTACCAATGAGGTCAACGAACTCACGTTTCGCCTATTTCTATTCGCATCTCTAACCCCTTCGTTTATCTACACTGACTATTATGCAAGAACAGCAACACATATTTTCAGAGATTCACAGAAAAGATTACTATCCGCACGACATAATTAACTTCATCCGCTACATTATTAGAGTCGCTCCGAGGTTTTATTAGGTACTAGAAATGCCATTGTGATAAGGATCTTGTTGGAGTTAAGTGATGTACCGATATCAAAGTAGATGGATCAAATTGTGTTTAAAAAAATCTTTTTATAATTATATAATGATCTCTGCTATTTTAACTGTAGCTACTTAGTTGCATTTGCTAACGCACAAGTTAGGTACCATTCATAATTTTTCAGAACTTTCCGTTTTTGTAACACATTTAGGAACATTCAATTAGGATAATGAAACTAAACTTTTTTAAGCCTTAAAAATGTCGTCTCAGTCTAATGAGCGCTAGCACCAGTTAATTCCGCTACGTGCATTATTAGCGAGCTTTTCTATGCAGGAGGAAAAGTTATTGCCGGACCAGGTACACTTCATTTACAACGGGAGTCAAAAGGCTGAGCGCCCATTAAAGCTAAGTTTATAATTGGGTAACATCAAAAAAATGAAAGAGATATAAAGATGCTTGGAGAAAAAGTACAAAATATTAAACAATTAGCACTACACTTAGATATTATTGTGTAATTTTTTTATTTATTTATCCTTTCAAGTTATGATTGTATGTATTTGAGATAGCGCAGAACACTTATCTGTGCTAACTCAAAAGTAAGGCGCCTTATAAATACAAAACATTTTGACTTTGCAGTGAAGTGTTATTGTGTAATATACGTTTACATACATTTTTACCTTTACAAATATCTTTACATAATATTATTTAAATTATACTAATTACGATGCCTGCCTCGTTGGTCGAGTGTGACGGCTAACCGAAATGTTCCTGAATTCATATCCTGGATCGGGCACTAGTGGATTTTTCTAAAATAGATTTTCTAGTAGTGGCTCGGAGTCTGGGTGTGTGCGCGGTGTATGGCAATAGGCTCATTAGGTAATGAGCCTATTACCATGCCATTGCCATTGGAACAGGTGTTCCATAGTGGGATGTAAACCTAGCTGGCGCAACGTGGGAGTGTATTACACTTCTCTGGCTACCTCTTCGGGGACTACAAGCGTCTTCTTAGGTTACGTTACGTTAGAAATAATGTTATGTTAAATTGCTGAAGTGTAACTGAATGTAAAAAAAATTATTTTTTAAATACTTTTTATAGAAAAGCATGCAATTTCATAGCTTTAGTAGGTTTATGTAAATAAAAAGGAAATTGAGGTTTATTTTTAATTTGACTGGAAAATAAAAAATAATAAAAATAAATAATATAAAATAAAAATAACTGGAACTAAAACTAAAAATATCCTTTCCTTTTTTAAATCAACGTAAACAACGGTTTTAATGTTACTTCACGTTGAAGTTGAAATCCTTTGTATTTCAGATATTTCATTTTATTCTAAGAGGCTGGCTTAGTAATGTATTAGTGGCAAAGAAATTTAATTTGTGGAGTCTTCTCTTGTAATGTTTTTAGCAGTGAGATGTGGTTTCCTCGCAGTCGTATTCTACGTAGTAGGTTGTGTTCTACAATACCGAGGAACGTATATTGGTTTCTGGCACAGAGCCTAAACTGCGATGCAATAAATTTTATTAAGCATTATTAGCTCTGGCGCGATAAACTTTTTATCTGAGCAATTTAATTGTCGCATTTTTTTTTATATTGGAACGAATTTGGCACTTGAAAAAAAGGTAAAATATCTCTTTGTCTTTCTGCCGCTACTTATTACTTATTGGTAACTCATTTTTTGTTGCATATGTCTATTTAGTGACGGTAAGCACTTACCATCAGCTCTATAATAACTATTAATGAACATAAAGAAATATGAATTTCTAATGCGCTTATTTTTAATGGATCATTTTCATATAGATAAAAGTGTTTTGGCCAATATTTATATTACGACAAAGTGCGGGTATCTATCACAAAATTTGAAGTTATCGTCTAAAAATAAATTAGCTTTCAGCAGTGTATGTATGAATCGTTTTAAATTAGAAATTTAATTGTTAAGAATATGATATCTTTTAATGTGTTACTCAAGAGTTTATACGTGATTATTATGTGAATAATGTCATTGATTCCCGGGTCTGGTAAGTACGATTGGATTTTATTAATTAAAATAGCTGCTAATGGCTCGGAGTCTAGATTTTTACCCCATGGCGATTGGCTCACCACCTATATACGTAATGGTAGAACGTAAACGTAACTAGTAAAGAGTGGGAGTGTACTATATTCCTCTGCCTTCGGGGATTACAGGTGTGATGTTACGTTTACGTTTGTCACGTTTAATGTTATAAACATAAGAAAAAATTGTAAGTAATTGTATTTAGGCTGACCACATTTTTATTTCTGACGTTATTATCATAATACTTTCATTAAATAAGTCCGTAATTTACGATCCCCGTATCTTTATTACAATGATACGTTGAACGGTTGGAATTGGTGACCCATAAATTGATTATCATCAAATTTATAGTGTGTGCATAACACATTTATCTTTGTTTAGGGTGACATTCGAGCTATTAACATTACAAATAGTTAGCAGACTTACGTGATTAATCACTATTGTTACGAATTGTATTCATATAGGTACCTACCTACCTACGTTTCACCAGCGAATTCGAAACTTAAAATTCAACAGCTTATCTAAAAGTATCACCATAAAATAATATTGTAAATGTAAATGAAATATAGTTAGGCATTTTGTAGTGAAAAATTTCTGAAATATGCTACTATTTACAGTAAATTAATAATTATAATTTTAATTGCGTAACCACCATCACGTGTGATGAAAATAATAGGATAGCAAATTGTATAAAAAAATATTTCGCATCGATGTATTAGAGTAAATAAATAAAGAGAAACTGTACAATTATCATCTTTTACTTGTTTCACCACTTGTACCTAAATAAACATAGAATCATCATCTTTTACTTGTTTCACCACTTGTACCTAAATAAACATAGAATCATCATAGTCATCGAAGCGGTATTGCGTTAGTTATTTCGGCTTGTGTGATTTCTTGGGCAAATAGTAAGTACAAGAAGAATAAATTTATTTCTTCGCAATTTTATTCAGATAATATCCATTTGAAAACACTAAACAACATAAATGTAAAAATGGAACATCTATAAAATTTTAGTTTGCATGAATAGTATACAGCAAGAAAAGCACGCAATAGAGTCCTAACCGGCATTCAGTAGTAAGTATATTATAGTAGTATGCCGGTCAGACAATGTCCACAGTATGTCCATGGATACGAAATTTAACAACCGTGTTAAATTCTAGCATTAAATTTTAAGGTCGAGCTGCAAGCAGGTAATATAATTTTAAATTACTAAATATAACCAAATATCTATTTATATTTTATTTAAGATGTCTGGACCATTCCCAGACTAAGGACTTAAAGAATATACTAAGAAGCTGTTACATTAAAAAGCTGAAGATCGGTTGGAATAAATTAAAGCCAAGATCGATTATATTATTTATCAATAGATTTCCAGAAGTACCTACAAAAGGATAAACGGTTTAGTTCTTTAAAATATGCATTGTTCTGACTCATCGTAAGAAGTAAAATTATGGTATCAGGTATAGTATAGTACTTATAGTATAAAAATAATTGTATCATAACATTATCATAAAAAATATTCGCGAAATCTATAAAAAACTTATATTGTTTCGAATATAATTTTAAGTTTAAATATTTAAATAGTAATTATTAACGTACTTCGGTACATAGGAAAAGGAATCTATTTTAATGAATTTATAGTGTTTTAATGGTAAGTCGTATGAAAAGTTTTTACAGTGAATCCTTGAGTTATAATAATATTTATTATTGTATATACTTACGGACATAGCTTTTTGTTCACTAGATGTCACTACAAAGCGAAAAATACACGAAAAGTTACGATATTATTATTGTCAAATAGAAACAAATATTTACCCACAGATGCATATTACGGTTTTCAATATTTTTTTTTTAATGACAGATTTTTAGGGATATAATATTTACTTGGCTATGTGGGAGTCAGCCGTTTGGCGTATAGCGCAGCCAAATTGTCAGGTGTCAATGTCAAGTCAAGAGTCAACTGTCAAACGCAAGTAACGCAATGTTAGCAATGTATGTATCACTTCACAAATGATTTTACTAAGTTTTTTAAGTGATTTTTTTTATATAATTGTACGTTTCTGTAAAATTTCAAGATGTATGATAGTGATGATCCAGGAGAACACAGTCGCTCCGGTATAGATTTGACTGGATTTCTGTTCGGTAATATTGACGAAAGCGGTCAACTTGAGGATGATGGTCTTCTGGACGGAGAATCAAAACGACTCTTATCCTCTCTTAATCGCTTGGGCCTTGGATCCATGATATCTGAAGTTCTTGATCAAGAAGATTTAGCTAAAGAAGAGGAAGAAAAGGGTTTGTTTCCGTTTGTTTTAAGGTATTTATATTTTGATAGGATGTTAAAAATAATTTGAAGAATACCTCATTTCTTTTATTATTCGTAGATCTGCTAATACATTACCAAAGATATATCAATAATTAATGCATATATAAACAATGGTAGTAGAAACAACTCAATAGTAGATTAAAATGTTGCAACTACATTATTATCGTATGATATAGTTATAGGTTATATATTAAACAGTATTGTTTAATATATAACTTTAGTAATATAATATAAAGTAAATAGATCTAAATTTGTCTTGATATTTATAATAATTACATTTCAGATTACAGCCTAAAAAGTCCATCAGCAGTAGATTTCTTTGACATTGATGACATAGCTGATGAAGAAAAGGTGAAATAAAGGAATTTATATACAGTGTAATCATCTGACTAATTTCATCCACACAAATACTAATTTAATTGTAGCTTTTTAAATGCATGATTTTATGATTGCATTTTGTACAAGACATTATCATCATCCTTATAGCTCACCAATGTCTATTACCACTGAACATAGTTATATGCTTACAATAGCTTTTTGTAATTTGCTTATTGCTATAATAGAACTTCAAAAAAACAAAAAAATGTTACAATTTTGTTATATTATATATATTTATATCACTCAAGCTCACCAGGCTTGATCATAGCTAGTGCACATTATCATTAAATAGAGCATAAAAATTGCAAAAAAAAGTTTGTACTTATGTACACATATAAGAAGTTATACTTCTTTGGTATAATGGTTAATATTAAAAAAAATAGAGTTTGATTTCACCCTGTTACCTACCTGTTATTTCATGATTATCATTCATTCTGTAATTAGTTCTTGCCATTAACTGCACCAAATCATTTATTTCATTAGTATATTAATCACACATCTTTAGATTAGACAAGCACAGCATACTAACATCTAGTTGCACTTTATTAATGGCAACTTGTGTTAATACTAGGATGTAACGAGTAGTGATAACTTGGGCAGTGAGAAAACAGACAAACAGACCACAAATGCGGGTGTAGATGAAATTAAAACAGAGGATGATAGAGACACTATTATAGAGCCTGAGAGTGATTGTCCACAGGCTGATGTGCAGATTGAGACTGAGCAAATTGATGATTATGAACAGGACCAGCAGCGTAATAATGATGAGGGTTATGAAGGTGATATTGAAGGTGAAGGAGGTCTTATGCCTCCACCCACATCTGTGCCGTAAGTTGTCTATATATGAGTAACATGATAGATGTTTGCTATTGTAAAGATGTAACACAAAAACTTGTGTGTACATAACACAAAAAGTATTGGACAGATTTATATAATTTTATTTATTTTAACATGAAAAAAGTTTTGCAATAGCTTCAATTAATGTAAAGTTGCGATAGTTTTATGAGGTTATAAATTTTAGTGATTTTTTAAGATCAGTAAAGAATATTGTTTCCTCTAATGTTGTGTGTGTTTTCTTTTCTACATAAAATATATAGTCAATATGTTAAACAATGCACATGATGACACACATGATGTGGCTTTAAAATTATTACACAGGTATAAGTTGGTATCTAATAAATGTATATGTTGGAGTACAATGCTTATTATTAATATGTAAATGTTTGTTATTAAATAAAGTACAATAAAAATGATTTATTACTAAAAGTTGCTTTTAAAATTCACCTATTTTATTAAATTATCCATTTCATGTACTAAACATTTTTCAGCAGACAAAAAACTGACAAACCCAAGAAATTGGAAACTCCATTGGCTGCAATGTTGCCATCTAAGTATGCCAATGTTGATGTCACTGAACTTTTCCCTGACTTCAGGCCTGATAAGGTGACCTTTTCAATCAGATTTAATTGTTTATATTCTTATTGGTGAAACAGGGGAGAGTACTACACTCATCTTCCTTCTTCTTAGGGATTGTAGACATGAAGTTACATATATATTATTATTATCGGTAACATTATACAATTGCAAAATTGAATTTACCAGATATGTTGAGTGTTTGTATGACAAAAATTTGATAGTATGTAACAAAATTAGTTATAATTCCAAACCTGTTAAACATTTTTTAAATTATAATTAACTTTTATATGACATCCAAACCCCCTTGTAGAGCATCATTGTTGAGAATGTAGATGTTTGTTACATAATGTAGCATAGGTCAGATAAAACTTACCTTCTTGGAACTAGTTTACACTTCTTCATCTAAATTTTTATGTATAAAGTTTGTCGTTTTAAAATTAAAACATATTGGACAAACACAAGAGCATTTTCGAATTTATTGTATTAGGATGGATTGCTTTTAATCTACATAGATATGAGTAACATTCTGTTCCTCATATTCAGTATTCTGTAACATTATGTTACAAGTTCGTAATTACAAGAAGATCAATGATACTGATAGAACTATTTACATGGGGAGAAATTACTAAATAAATTATGTATGCAGGATGTTCTACTTCACCCAGCAAGATATAAACAATTTATTATTTATTTTAGGTACTTTTATTTTCTCGGCTGTTTGGTCCTGGCAAACTGTCGAGTTTACCTCAAATTTGGCGAGGCGTAAAAAAACGAAGACGACGCAAACGTAGTGGGAGTACGAGCAGCGATACTCCACCACAACAACAAGAACTGCCAGAACCCCAGTACGCGAGCGATGATGAGGACAAGTTCCTTAGGTGAGTAATGACATCATTATTTTCTAGTTTTTTTTTATCGCTCCGGTCGGTGTTATGTAATATTTCCCTTTGTTATTTCTTGTAGATCTAATATTAATTCTGTCATTATATTTATTTCAAAAAGTTATTTGTGAGTAGTTTTTGCATATTGTGTGACTATTTACCAACTATTTCTTCCTTCTATGTTGCTATGTCTTAAAAGAATAACATTGCCCTAAAGTTTTGTTGTTATTCACCCTTCAGACCTATGGAAGAAAATCAGCAGTCATCAGGAGACTACAATGCTTCAGCGTCATCTGGCGATAAGTCGCAGCGGGTAACCCCGGCCCACTGGCGGTTCGGCCCGGCCCAAGCTTGGTATGATATGCTCAACGTGCCTGAAAGTGGCGAGGGCTTTGATTATGGATTTAAACTAAAGGTAAATAATCATAATACAATCATTTTCTAGTACTCATTAACATTGAAACTTCCAAGATAGTTGTAAGTTGTTCATTTTTATTCAAAAGAAATGTTCAAAAAATTTATGAAAGTGTTGAGGTACAATTTACTTTAATATAATAAAATGTTATTTTGTTGATTTTTAGGCACCATCACCAGACCGTGTCGAGAAACCTAGGGAACAGAAAGAGGAAAATGAAGAAAATGACAGAAAACACAATGACAGTCCCGACAGTGGCTTCCCAGATGACGCTTTTCTCATGTTGTCGCAGTTGCAATGGGAAGATGATGTCATTTGGGATGGCAGTGAGATGAAACACAAGGTTGCAAACTTTAATGTTAATCACATGTCCCCGAAACTTCGAAATGTTCGTAAGGTTAATGCTATTCTGGTTGTTTTTGTGTAAATAATCAATTACCCACAGGTGCTGGCTCGTTTGAACAGTAAGAGCAATGCAGCGGGCTGGGTGCCCACATCGGTGAGTCGTACAGCGCAACAGTTCTCCCACCCGCGGCCGCAACCGCCCACGCCTTTACAAGCCAAACCGGCTACGTGAGTTGTATTATGTTGATATTCTATGAATACTATGGTTCCAATGCCTGCCCACAAACACTCATTTAACACAGTGTATGATGCTACTACCAAATGTGCATACAAAAATTATTTTTGACCTCGGAAATTAAGTTAAGTGCTTGTCACAACAATAGTAGTGGTATATTTCGCAGCTTGGACCAGTCAATTGTTAAAATCATTTGTATTCTTATCTCAATATGACATAGGTACATTTTGGTTGATAATATTTTAAATAAATGGTGGTCAAATTGGAATGCAAGTTGTAGTACTCATTTACAGTCCTGTAAAGATTGTTTTCATTGCTGAATACTGGTGCAACATATTACAATTTGCATATTCATGACAATCTTATATTCATTGCAGACACATTTCAAAATTGCAGATCGGCAGCAACTAATAATCAGGTTGGTGGACAGTCTGCTGATGGCGAAGATAACACTTGGTACAGCATCTTTCCTGTCGAGAATGAAGAATTGGTATACGGCACATGGGAAGACGATGTGATATGGGATGCTGAGAACATGCCCAAGATACCCAAACCGAAGATTCTGACTTTGGATCCCAATGACGAGAATATTATATTGGGAATACCTGACGATGTTGACCCGTCGAAAATAACCAGAGGTGAATAGAGTTAAAATGTTGAGCATCTACATGCATTGACAGTAATTATGAGTATAAAGTATATCAACTATAATTTCCGGAACAATCTATGAATTTTGGAAAATACTGTCTTACAAGTAATTTTTATTTAAATCTGAAACCTTCATTAAAGACAATTTGTTTCATAGTTTAACTATCCAACAGATTAATTGTGTTCCAAATAGCAGTTTTGAATACAAAAATAGATGTTCAAACTGTGTGAATAGAATTTGTTATAGCATGAATATAGTTATATTAAACCATATTTTAGTTTATTTGTGTTCCCAATAAGTCACATAGAAAATCAATTGTACAAAATATTCCTTTATTATAGAAAGAGGCCCCGCCCCTAAAGTGAAGATACCTCACCCGCATGTAAAGAAGTCTAAGATACTGTTGGGTAAGGCCGGTGTTATCAATGTGCTGCAGGAAGACGCCCCGCCCCCGCCCCCCAAATCACCCGATCGGGATCCATTCAACATATCTAACGATGTGTAAGTGTCTTCATTCAAAAACATTTTATTGTAGAACTGTGTGGAACAATAACAGTGCATTTTTGAATGAGTCGACACCGTGTTTTCTCAACGCATTTAATAAATACTTGAAGGTGAAATAGGTTATGGGTCCTTTGCCATGCAGAAAGAGGTTTTTAGAATTTTTTTAACTTAATAATGAAAAAATTAAAATAAAAATGTGTACCAAAACATAATCGGAAAACATTGTTTATGTAGTGATAATATTTTTCACATCAAATAATGGATTCTTCGAAACGTCTTATGCATCTAGTGTAGAACTGACAGAGTGCAAACAGCATATGGTTCTCAATATACTTTATATAAATGTGATTAATTTTTACAGCTTTTACCAACCCAAGACTCAAAAT
>DWFO01003207.1:0-12593 GCA_018246595.1 Mimoniades nurscia nurscia | reverse complement strand
GAGATTATATTGAAAAATAGATTTTTTATAGCTTTCTATCAGTATTTTTAATACCTTAGGCTCAAAACTTTTCAGCCTCCCCGTACATCGCCAAAATTATGCTTTTAACTTAAACTGTACGATATTATTATATGACTTTAATTTATGGTCACATGCTTTAAAGTGAACAAAGCAGCTAAGAGACAGAGGCAGCAGATAGTGAAATGGTTGGAGAAGAATTGTTTTAGTTTGACTATTTATTTACTTTTTTTACTGACATGTCTTTAATATAAAAGCGCTTGAAAACGTGACATTGCAAGATTGAACTTTGTGAAACTTTGTCATGGAATCTGCTAAATTCGCTAAGTGACTTTGTGTCCATATAAACTACTTTCATGACACAACTTTGCTGAAACTGCTAAGTTCTTTTTAGCTAAAGATGATGTGAGTTTAAGTAGTTTGATTTTGGCGTTACTTCGTTTGTTATAATGTCTAACTTGTTCGAATTTTGAATAGGACATGGGCGGTACTGCGTATGTATATAACACTTTACTACATTGCTAAGTTAGTTCGACTTTTCCTACAATGTATAATACCATATTTGTGTACCTGCCTTTAAATTAAAACTTCTTTTACATAAAATAAAATACTGTAGTGCGAGAAGCGGTCGAAACTTTTCACGATTTAAAAATTTAGTTATAAGCGCGCAACACGTGTCCATCGATGGAACAATAAATGGATCGAAAATGATGATGAAGAAAATGAAGATAAGTAAGTTACTTATTAGGATTAAATATATATTATCTTGTAATATATGAAGAAGAATATATCACAAAGAATATATGAAGAAGAATGTATGAAGAGGAATGTAAAATATCAGCGCAAGAAATGTCGAGTAATACAAAATTGAAAATTAGAACATCTAAACACCATCAAAACCAAATAAAGTATGACAGCCCACGTGTCAATTTGAAGCGATGCGCGACGCCAATAACGAGATTACTTTAATAAACGGTCACCCCAGAGAATTTGTTAGAGATCCACGGGAACTTCTCCACACTTCACCGCATGTTCTATAGCGTGCGTTAGCGAGTAAACTATAAATACTAAAGTTGTAATCTTTACGGACTACAATTTTTACAGTCTCATATTGAAAGGCGGCACAGTATTAAACTGTGGAACGATAATAATAATAAATGACAGTGACTACTATGATGTTGATAAGGATGATGGTCATCATGGTGATAATGATTATGGTGAAATGTTACCAGCTACCAATTTCGCACCATAACTATGAATTAATGTCCATCTAAGCCATGCACTAAATCTATTTATTGACCAACCTACCTTAATTTAGATTTTGTAAAAATAAATAAGTGGATATGTCCCCGGTGTACGGCAATTGGCTCACCACCTATTCCATAGTGGGACATAAACTTAAGTAGTGAAACGTGAGAGTGTTCTACATTCCTCTGCCTAGCTCTTCGGGGATTATAGCAGTGATGTTACTTTTTTAAATAAATAAATTTATTAGTTAGACAAGTAACATACATAAGTGTATAAATACTAAGCTATGAAGAATTGCTGCTTACAATAAGCTACGAATATAAGATTAGCTTTCTTCATGTTTTGTAAGTGTAATTTAAAATGTTACGGTTGTTGAATGAAATTCTTATTTGTCCGTTCTAGAACCGGTAACCTATAGAAGGATATAATTTGAATACTCATAATTTAGTTTCATTCAATATATCTCTGGAACCCTATATTAATAACTGTTGATATACAAAAGCGGAATGTAAGTTAGGAATTTAAAATATTTAATATAATACATGAATCGGCAAAATCGCCTGCCTTGGAACAGTTGGAACCTTTCCAATTAAAGGGAAAGCAATCAAACTTGTAAACAAGTTCTGTCTGACGCTGTTATAGTTTGAAAGGGTCCTGATTGTCATTCACACTTCACTATAATAGACCGGTAAAACTTTATTTCAATTATTATTGTTATTATATAATTTGAATATAGCTCTAATATTAAAAGACGCACGAGTAGATGCAAGCGTACATATTTCGATCAAATTGCAGACGTCTCAAAGACGGTCAATGTAACAGTGTATTTATTTGATAGGCCTTAATGCGGATTTTGCTGAATGCAAAGTAGGCGATGGAAGTTTGTCAAGACCGTAGTGTTAAAAACCCTTAGTACCTATGTATCTCTCTGTCAGTAAAGGATACAGGTCTACAAATATATGTATGATGAAAGTCAATCCCGCGAGTTTTTGAAGCTACAAATGAAGACAGTGAGACACACCTATGTTTATAATATAATGTAATACAAATGTAACCCCACACGTAATTTAGACGTACATATTTAGGCTCATTCTTTTATGAGAATTCTTTTATACTCCGAAGAATCATTTAACTTTAATCATTTCATTTTTAGATGAAGCTTATTTTTTATAAGTTTCTGTTTTATTTTCTTATATATATATTTAATTGTTTATTAAAGATAAATTGATCCTGGTGACTCACACCTCTTTCAAAGTTGAGACAGCTGTAGCGAACAAAACCACGAAACCTAGTCCAAAGCTCGACGAACAAAGCTCGGACGCCACAGTCATTTATTATAAACTATCACCCTTTATAGTTCCTGTGGCATTCTGTAAAGGCACAAAGTGCAATCAAATTTAGACCGTATTTTGTTCACGATAAAGATTGTGAGTCGCGTCTACATGAATCAAGTAGTCGGGAGGGAGCCGTGCAAAACTACATCAAAAGCTGCATACGCCGTATAGTTCTGTGTAGCACAACCCTTTGTGATTCGTTCGTCAATTTCGTGGTATTACACGCGTTGCAATCAAATTCATCTTTTGCTTAGCTCGTTAAATTTCTCTTGTTGTCACGTATTGATGAATGACTGAGTAAAAAATAAGAATAAATAAAAATATTATCTATGTGTATAAACATAAAATTATCGTTTTTACGTCACTTGTATAAAACAACTGGAACTCTTGAAAGCTCTTGCTATGGGTTTCTTAATTAGAAGTTACAGATATGTGGATGGACGCAGGTGCCAAGGGAGGCCAAGACTCACCTATCTTGATCAAATAGGCGACACACTGGTGAGTGAGTCAGAAGTCCGCGAAACAGGCGTGCATATATGAAAAGAGTAATGAATGTGGAGAAAGAGCAGCGGTCTCCTGTAAGGATAGAGTATTTGGTACTTGGTGCCCCCTACCTACACCGTAAGGGACCTGGCGCGAAGATATTTATGTATGTATGTAAGTTACAGATAACTGCCAATTAGAACGACTTTTCATAAGGTTATAAGAGCTTTAGGCAAAACATTTGTTACGTTTAGAAGACTAAACTACTAACTAAGGGAAGACCCTTAATTTCAGAACAGACCGGTGTTCGGCAATGGGACGTTAGGAATGCATTGATTACGATAATCAGTTGGTTATATTACTCTAAGAACAATAATAAATTCTTGTCTGACAATCCGTTAACCCTTTATTCATAGGAGATTCTTACAATATAATGTAAAGATGAAAGGATGGATGAATATCTGAAAATAATAAAGGTTCTATATCACACAATATGTGATGTACTATGTGATGTAGAATAATAAATTATGATCGTCGTCTAAGGTGATAATATGAATTGAGATTTTAGAAAATACTTAGCAATCGGTAACTTGTCTTACAATTGTTTAACCAATTTCAAGTGTTTGAGAATGTCTATTGGAAGCAAACATACGTCTATTATTTGTATCATCAATAATTCTGTTCGTTTCCAAGTTAATTGACTTGATATTGTGATCGATTTGAAAGTAAATGTCTATTAATGTATAGTAACAGTTCTCTGTGGAAATCTTTGCGGACATTTTTTTAATTTCAGTATTTTACGGCATGTATTTTTTTTCTTCTTTTATACATTATTGCGAGAACATTTTTATTCCGAAATGTTTTTGTCACTTACGTTTTTTTATACTAAGTATGATTCTTCCCGATCTACTTTAAATATGCGCTAATAGTGTCATAGTGTTTTTACATTTAATATTCTATAAAACGTTCCTGAACATATGTTCGTTCTGTATAACAAACATAACATTACTGCAATCCCCGAAGAGGTAGGCAGAGTGTAGCTCACTCCCATGTTCCAAACATCGTGAGCCTATTGCGCCGAGCACATTCTAGTCTCCGAGCCACTACTAGAAAAATCTAAGTTAGAAAAATTCAATAGTGCTCGACACGCAATTTGAACGCGGGACCTTTCGATGGGCAGTCGCGCTTGCGACCAACACGATCAATGGAGCAGTCCAATGTATAACATAAAAAAGGAAAAAACAATTGAGGATGTAAATTGCATATGTATACACAAAGACAGAAGCAGTGGGTGATAAAGTAATTTATATCACTGAGGCAGTTAAATAGTTTTCTGTATGAAAGCCATAAAATGTTTAATCCATTTTTCCACAATAACGCAACTATTTGTTTCCATTTGCGTTTAAGGGTTTTCTATTTGTAAATTTATCGTCCATAAGATACATAGTTCATGTAATTAATGTTTATTGCGAAGTAAATTTGTAATTATTTTTATCTTAACCATTAGCGTCTTGTTTTTGCTTGAAATAAATGATATACGTTAGGGCAGTGGTATCTTTATACTGGAAATTATTTAATAAAACCAGGGTCAGCGTAATATATGTATATATAATTATATTAACGGTACTATCAGGTAATGACGAGCAAGGTAAGTTTAGTAGTGGAACCGGGAATCGCACCCAGGACCTCCCGATCGGCAGTAGCGCTTGCAGCTAACACGACCAACGATGCAGTGAAGGATAATAATAATAACAATAATAATCTCTAAAACTACGTGCTTGTATGACTAGAGTAAGTAATGTAGAAGGAGTATGTTACTTCTGTAATGATGGATATATTTGACACTCAGCGTCTCGTAACACTCTCTGCGTATCAGAATTCCAATAGTACGCAACCCGGGATTCGAACCCAGGACCAACCGATTGACATTCACGCTCGCAACCACTTGTCTAACTATCCAGTTGCTAGCTTTTATAATCAGAATATCCAGTTTAAATTTCCAGTCGTGGCTCAGATTCGTATCGAGCTCGGTGTATGTTAATGCACTCAATACCTATTTCGCGATGTGACGTGAACTTAACTACTCTCCTCTGCCTACCTCTTCGGGGATTACAGGCGTGACGTTGAGTTATATTAAAATCAATGTCGGTGCAATGCCTGATGCAAACGTTTTGTCACGATCCTAAACAAGACAGAGCCTGAGCTATAGTAATTTAAACAATCAATTAACATACATATGTATTAAAAATATTAAATATACACTTATATAAATAAGTATCTTCAAATCTAAGTACAGAAACAATATGCAATTATTTATTCTGAATGAGAATTGAATTCACAACTCTCGGCTCATCAATGGGTGCCATTAATAACTACCGCGACAAGACAGGGTATAGTTCCTCTGTTGTAAAGAGCACTGCAATATCACTAAAGCTTAGTAATAGAACGTCAATCAAACTAGCATTGCTACTATTAGCGTCCATTTAGGCGGGGCTACGTTGCTACGAGTATATCGCTACACGCTGCTACGACGGTACGCTCTGTCACATGGCTTTACACTACTACGCTGCTACGCAGATTAAAGCCGCTACAAAATGCTTCCTCTTTTTGTATCCGCTGCTTAAATAACGTTACAATTATCAAATGTAATCATGCTGACAATTTAATGCGATTTAAATCGTTTTGTCCTACGTATATTGGTTGCGATATTGGGACATAATCATGTCGTTTACATCATGGATTCCCTTATTTCGTACTAGTCCCTAATTAGTTCTAAATAGACAGAATTAACTGCGAATTGTAATACTCTTATTTAAATTTTTTACGCAATTTTACTTAATCGGCGAAATAACTGAATGATTTAAATCTCTAATTTTGAGTCAGTTTGACTCACATTCATAATACTATTTTGTCACATATAAGCCGCAGAAGTTAAATAGGCATTTCGCGATGATGACGTAATAGAAAGGTAAATAATTCTTGCACGTGCCAAGCTGGCCTCCACGTTTTGTATGTATTAAAGGGTATGAGTTAAACGCGCTAAGACTTAGATAGTTAAATGTTAATATCGGGTTACAAACGAACTGCGCGCGAACTTAATCGCTTTGAGACACAAATATCTGAATACATAGAGATAAATGTCTGCTTTAAATAAAACAAATGATTATAAAAATGTGTCACAATGAATACAATACGTATACCGTCTGAAATATACAGTCTGATTAAGGATAAAGTACTGGCTGTTTTGGACACTGCATATTTAATTTTATTCACATCTATACTGGTTTTTTATAACTTAACACTCCTATATTCATTGTTACTAGACCGTGTTTAAAAATTGATTTGAAATGAAAGCATACTGAAAATATGTATCTATCAATTGTTTAAATACCATGATTGATTCACTTGTTTCATTGGTAATTTAATTCAAATGTATTTGATCGATTTGTTTACGGCTGTTTAGACCCTATGTTTGACGATTTTTAATAGATAAATTACGCTTTCGAACAACCCATAACATGATTCACTACAACCTATTATTTCTCAATGAATGTTCCTGACCGGGGTACTTCATGTACAACAATTTGTATCAGTAATTTTATAGTATGAATATTTAACCCTTGCTTATTTATTACCTAATTTATTTGATTATTATCAATATAATTTGCGATAAATCATGTGATTGTATGACACTAATGAAGTTTGAATAATTAGCCCTTGGCTTCAAACAGATTACGTACAGGAAGGGTGGCCGTGGCAGCGGTGCGTGTTCTGTGACATAGGTGGTTTCCAGTTGAGAGATTTGTACTCCGAATCGAGGATTCAATGAGCTCCATACATAAAGCTGTTCATCGCAGGAGGAAGAAATATTTATTAATAAAGATTCATAAATTCCCGTCTTCGATTCCGCGCTACTACGAGTAGAAGGTTTAATGTATCAATTTTATTCTCGCATTGCGTGCGCCCAGGCCCTCATTTCTTAATTGGTTTCGTGTCATTTGGTTGTAGGGGTGTGTACCGCTGTGTGGTGGTGTAAGTAGTGTATAGCTTGAATATCTATCAATGTAACATCATGCCTGTAATCCCCGAAGAGGTAGGCAGAGGGGTGAAGTAAACTCCCACGTTTCATCAATTAGGTTTCCATCCCATTAAAAAGTAGCTATATTATATAAGTCTATATTATGTTTATCACTAGATTATGTTTATCCGATACAATTACATACAATATTAATATACATATGTATACGAGTACGTTGAATGTTGAAACTTAAATTTAAATTTCGTGGATCTATATATATTTTAGCATTCAAGTAAGCGAATTCTAAACAAAAACATTAACCTAAACATAACTGAACACTACGCGACTGTAGTAACTGTTTTACATTTTCCTTCGGTCCTGTATTTACATTTACACATTAAGAGCGTTATCTTTTGAAACAGGCTGCTGGTATATTCAATTGGTGTTACGTATCTTTTTGTAAGCCCGCATATATATAACAATTAAATCGTATATATAACGATAAAACTGTTAACAAATTAAATTAAAATGTAATCTCCTTTATATACTGCCTTGTTGGTCGAGTGGCTGCGAACGCCATTACTCATCGAGAAGACCTGAGTTCGATCGCGGGGTCAGGTAGTATTGGATATTTTTAATTAAAAAATTCTAATAGTGGTTCGGATTTGTGGCCGTGTATGGCGATAGGTTCACATGGTATTCTATAGTGGGACATACAAGTAACGGGTGAAATGTGGGACTATACTATACTCCTCTGGGATTACAGGCGTGATATTACGCTATTTTATATAACAGTAAATGATCACAAGTAAATGTATTTCAAATTATTTATATCCGCTTTTTTCGTTTTATTATCTAAGAATATATAAATATCACTAGGTATATAGAAATAATAATTGGCCTAATATTTGAATTATACACCTAAATTATATTTTATACTTCAATTCATAGGACAAATCATTATTCATTTACACAGAAAAATATGTAAGAATAATAATTTTAGTTTTCAAATTTGTACTACAATCGTTGTATCTCATTTTGATTATGAAAAATAGATTTACAAATAGAATTTAGGTAGTTACGGGCTGTATTTTTGAAATATTATCGTACCGAACATAAAAGTCTCGAAGTATAAAGTTGAATAATTCATAATGAAAAGTGGCCCTTTATACAAATTAAAATAAATCTGTACCATTAGAATGATAATTAAAACAGTTTTCCCCTCTTGTTTTGAAAGACATGAAGGCAACTAATCAAAGAACATTAAGAAGCGAATTTTCCCGCGAACATTAACTTATTGACCGAACGTGACCCGAGGCGGTACCGAAACATGTTTATTCAATCAAATTATTTAAGAAACAGCATGGAATTGTTTGATCAGGCGCGGATAAGTTTCTTTAGAGTTTGCGGAGCTAATTACGTGACAATTAACTGTGAACGCTTGGGTCGAGCGCTATCGCCACCCAGAATGTTCGGATCAATAGTTATCTTTAACGTGACCAGCCCACGGAAATGTAGCCAAGATTATTATCTTGTGCGATATTTCGCAAATATTTACGATGTCAAACGAAAAGGTTTGCCGATAACGCATAGTACCTATATGACGCGGAAAACCCCGCCGTTCGTGGGAAAAGGGATGTTTTCCGCTGTACTATATTGCTTCCTGCTAGTGACTTCCTTATAAAAGCGAGTAGTTCGAAGGACTATCTTAGGGCCATACATTAGCAGTCGAATATATTTTTGTCTGTCCTCTTTTGGTCCATAAGATAACTGTACAATAGGTTAATGCGTTAAGATGAGCCTGCGTGTATTTATTTCTTGTTACAACAACATGATTGTATATACATACGTACATGACATATATGTATGTACATATAAGGAAATTAAAAATTTAATTATTGGCTGAGGAGCATATTATGGGATGTCATGCGACGAGAGCGAAATAAATTACAATCATTACTCACACAACATCATCATAGTCATTTTTGGAGCCACTGTTGGAGAAAGGTGGGAGAGGCTGTGTACTGTCATCACCAACCAGCATATCCAGAGAGGGGATTACGGGCATAACTCCTAAGGGGACGGCCCGTGTCTCGCAGTGGAGTGTAATAGGCTAATGATGACGTCTCTTTCTTCGTGTAGCACATACGCATAACCATAAATAAGTTAGATCACGCCTATAATCCGCGAAGAAGTAGGCAGAGGAGTGTAGCTCACTACACACTCACCAATTGGTGAAACGTGTTCCAAACATCGTGAGCCTATTGCGCCGCGCACATTCTAGTCTCCGAGCCACTACTAGAAAATTTAATTTAGAAAAATTCAATAGTGTTCGACACGGAATTTACGTTTACGTCCCTTTATGGAGTAGAGTTAACCACTATTAGAGAATCTAAATTAGATAAACCTAATACTGCCCGACCCGGGATTCGAACCCGCGAACTCTCGATCGGCAGTCGTCCTCGCACCCAACACCGTCAACGAAGCAGGTGACAAATTAAAATAATCGCACATTGTAATTATGCTTAAACACATGGGTTAACAAAGTTATGATAAATTATTTATTATTCGTTGCATGCGTATGCATGAAAGTCTGAGGGAACATTCAAATTAATGTATACCGGTGTAGAATAAATTTTATTTATTCCATGCATGTCATTAAGATAATGTATTTTCCCCTGCATATAAAAAGCACTCAATAATGATTGTTTATCAAATGGTATTCTTTATAGATGACTCTTTGAAAGCGAAAAGGCTGACAGGGCATTGGACAAAAACGTTATAGGTACATAGCCTTATGAATATAATAGGTAAAGAACATTAAGATAGTTACATTAACGATCTTATTGATTTTGATTTGACAGATAGGTGGTGAGGTGGGTTTATTGCCATACACCGGGCATACATCCAGTTTGAAGCCACTACTAGAAAATCTATGTTAAAAAAATATAATAATATTCGTGCTCGACCCGGGATTTGAATGCAGGACCTTCCAATAGAATACCAGGAATTATGGAACTAAACGAATTGAAAAATGTAACTTAATTAAAGTAACGAAGTACAAAACAACATATCAGATTACGAAAGACAGAAATCCAAACGTTTTCTCGTATTCAGCTTCGTAATTTGATTAATCAGTTCCAGCGTCCGAAATTTGATTAACGCTTGTATCATTAATGCTCTTGAGCTTAATTATTGCATCCCTTTCCAGTTTTTACTTAAAGGCGGATTTGATTAAACGAAATTGCTAAGAAAACAAAGGGATTACACGTTACGTTAAATAACGTTTTCTAAAAAAATACAACGGCAATACGTATATGATGATGTTAGAAAAAACGTAATAAAAGCCGAAACTTGTTCAATGAAATATTTTGTACTTCAATTATAATTTCATAACAATTAGCATCAAATTTTTCTATTAAAGTAATAATAACTAACTTAGAAATAATACGAGTCTAAGCTTCTTTATTGTACTTAGATAGGTACCCAAGAGACAGCTTAGAAGTCCTCCTTGGATTGTCAAAGCGATCAATGTAAGGACCAACTCTCGGGTCAACCGGACGCGAAGGTAAGATTCAATTAATACAATATTGTATTTGATTCCCAGCATAACATGTGATGAGAAGACGAAATGATTAAGTTAATAAAAAGATACCTACCGTTATAACCGTAGATTTTCCCTATACCACTTTAAAAAATCCTGTAGTAATCGAACCGAGAATTGAACTACCGACCTCTCCTTCAGTAGAGTGATTGATTAATGTATTTACCAATGTTCTGTTAACAGTTCATTTCTATTACCAATTACGTAGTAGTGATCAACTGTCGCTGAAACGAAATATATCAATATACAGTGGCTTTATAAATAAAACAATATTACAAGGCGATACAAGATATTGTTTGATTGAAATGTGTAACTTCACGCACCCAATTGATTTATTTGTCGTTCGCCTTCTTTTGCTCGATGCCCGCGGGCGCTGCGGGACGTAATCAGCTGTCGCTACGTCGTTTACTTCGGGCCCCGAGTGACTTCATATAAGTTTATTGGCAGCACGATTGGTTTGATCGGAATGTCGAAGGTGATAAAAAACCATGTCCAATTACAAAAGAAAATGTTACGTAGTTGGCATGTAAATGAAAGAGCGTCATGGTGATAAATTTTCACTCTTTCATTTACATGTTACAGATAGAATATTAAATGAATAGTTTTATTTTATTTTATTATACAGAGACCGAATAAGGTGTTGAATTATATTATAGTTTCAAAAACTATGTATTTAGAAATCTATTTATATACATAAGTTCACAAGCTGTCTAGTGAATAAAGTACAGGATTCGTCTAGTTTCGAATGGGATGGCCGTGCATGAGTTGGAATATATTATTATGGTATGTGATAGAGGCTGGATGAGATTTGCAAGGATCGAGTGTTGTGGCCAATATCTAGCACTGGAACAGTAAAAGCTAATGCGTTAATGATAATTTATATCGTTAATACAATCTTCATAATAACATCTATTTTGAACATTAATCATTTTTATAAACCCCTGAGCGTACTTCAACGGGATACTTGAGATGAGTCTGCGTGCTACTATAAACACATAAATAGTCTCTTAATAATGAAATATATGCCTCTAAAAACCATTTAGGTACTGGTTTCCCAAATACGTTATTCACTTGAGGGTCATAATCAGCTATCATTTATATTGTAACACAAAAGGTGTAGGTTTGAAGTTAGAGGTCGGTTTAGGGAGTAAGTAATTTCTTGTTGTTACCCTCGAGGCGGGGGAGGTTTTGTGCTAATAAACATGTACCCAATCGGTCTAGTTATATTGTTACATTTTCGAACTAACTCCCCAAACAGTTTCGTCACGAACTGACGTCCCCACTAATCGCGTAGCGTGATGGTGCGTGATTTATTCTTAACACGGAAGGAAAGGGTCTCTTGACCGAACGTGGGTCCAGACGGATGTCCATCAGAGCGACGTAAATGGATTATACGCAAGCGTGTAATGGCTGCAAGACGGAGCCGTCGAGGCTCTCAGCGTCCTCTATATAATTGGCTGTGGTTGGTCGATATATTAACCAGTAAGTCGAAACCGACGTGCGTGTATAACGAGAGTGATGAATGTGGACGAACCATGGTATGTATGGATGGAAATATCTGTATACAGCTCGCAAGATGTTACATTGTAAACATTAAATCAGACGAACAGTTAGCAAAGATTGGTTTCACAGATCTTTACTAATTCCAAGGACATAGAGTTTAATCGGAACACCCCACCCATTAAGCCTATTCTTTTATTTCCAAACTCCATTAAAATACCATTAAAAATACTTTATAAAACCTTGCGGTATTATTACCATGATGCTTTTACTCTAGTATAATAAACAACTGACTCTAATATAATAAGAAATGACTGCCTCGTTGGTCGAGTTGGTTGCAAGTGCGACTGCCGAACGGGAGCTCCTGGGTTCGATTCCCGGGTCGAGC
>DWFO01003206.1:0-12594 GCA_018246595.1 Mimoniades nurscia nurscia | reverse complement strand
AAACGTGGGAATGTTCTACATTCCTCTGCCTACCTCTACGGGGATTACAGGCGTGAAGTTACTTTTTTTTCTTTTTTGGACATTCTATTATAGGAGCTTTAAGATCTTCTAAACCGGTGCGTGTGTAGAGTGCAAAGCGCAATACTGCCGGGACCAATGCCGAGTACGGTCGGCTTTCAGATGGGTGGCCACTGTTGGTTAATTTCTACTAGTGTTTCTGTGATTACGAAGACATGTTGAGCAGTTGACAGAGGTATCGTTTGGTAGTTGGTATCATTGTCCTTTGGTAATACTCGTTAGACTCCGTCGGAAGCTTTACAGGTAGTCAACTTTACATTATAAACTGGTAAAATACTTACTTGTAACTTCGCGAATTCGAACTGGGGCAGCCTGGTGGAATAAGACACTGTAGTATTTATTTTTAAATTTTCATTTAATGGAAAACAGTATACAGAAATAATATAAATGTTTTCTACATAATCTCTCCGTCCTTAATATGAATAAGAAACGCCATTTTACACGATGTTAATAAATGTATGCGGTCTGCACTGTCTAGCTACTTTCTCGGTTACTTCTTTCCATGCACTTATTTTAGTATTTATGCACTTATTTTAGTATTTATCCATCATACCTTGAACATAGATATTTCTTAGTCTGTACTTAGTACTTATGTTAATTAATATTTTCATTCTCTTAATAATTTAACTCGATCTTGAAAGCTTAGTTCGAACGCGTTCTAATTTTACGCCTGATTTCCTTTAAATTTCGCTCCATTTAAATTACTGTAAGCATAACGAGGCATGCGTATTAATACAGACGAGGGTTACATTCCGGCGTCGATCGTGACCTTATGTTAGCCGCTTCAATTAAAAGCGAAAGTGCGAAAAGCTCGGCTCAGAGACGCGATCAATTACTGACCCAGATCACGTGACGTCACAAAGGCGAATGTCACGAGCGGATTACCGCCCAATATAAAAAGAGACTCCGCAAACTATTCAGCAGTTCGATTCGTTTGTTGAACATTACAACAATAAAAATGGCATTCAAGGTAGAATAAGATTATTATTTTTTATAGTGATTGTAATTATTCCACGTATGTATATTTATACATACTCGTATATACGAATGGTGGAGAAGTTCGCCAGGTCTATATAGATAGAGATATTGGCTCTCAATACTCTCTGCCTCCTTCGTAATTACTGTTAGGGACCACGCTTGACGGTATAATAATATTTATTATTTTTATTCATCATCAACTGTCGCTACAACAGAATTGCTGATCGCGAGGTGCTGGGATCGATTCCCTGGTCGGGCACTTTTACTGCCGGTATTACATTTTGTACTAGAAATTTCTAGTAACGGCTTGGAATCTCAAGTTGAACCTGGTGTATAGGAATAGGCTCACCCCCTATTCCACAGTGAGATGTAAATGTAACTGATGAAACGTTATAGCGATTGTATGCCACGTTTCTAAAGTGAATTCTATCTTACTAGGTTATCACAGTACTGCATAATTACTTTTACTTTGTGAATGAATTTGATTTATTAAAATTTATTAAAAAATATTTCAGGTTGTGCTCTTCAGTTGCTTGGTGGCAGCCGCCAGTGCCGGCTTCCTTCCCGCTGCCCCAGTTGCCTACCACGCAGCTCCAGTTCAATACAGCGCCCCCGTAGCATATGCTGCCCCAATTGCCAAGTACGCTGCCGTCGCCCCCGTCGCTAAGGTTGCCGTTGAAGAATACGATCCTCATCCTCAGTACAACTTCGCGTACGACGTCCAGGATGGTCTGACCGGGGACTACAAGAGCCAGCACGAGAGTCGCGATGGTGACGTCGTCCAAGGATCTTACTCGGTTGTGGACCCCGATGGCACCAAGCGCACTGTGGAGTACACCGCCGACCCCCACAACGGTTTCAACGCTGTCGTGCACAGAGAGCCCCTCGCTGTGAAGGCAGTAGCCCCAGTTGTTGCTAAAGTCGCTGCCCCAGCGTACACTACATACGCAGCCTCTCCTGTTGCTTACTCCGCTCCTTTATACCACCACTAAATG
Organism: Mimoniades nurscia nurscia; assembly: GCA_018246595.1. Classification (NCBI taxonomy): domain Eukaryota; kingdom Metazoa; phylum Arthropoda; class Insecta; order Lepidoptera; family Hesperiidae; genus Mimoniades; species Mimoniades nurscia. The sequence goes on along the minus strand of DWFO01003206.1, from coordinate 10,543 downwards.
TAGACTTATTTAATGACACAATGTAAATAACTGATATTTATTAAAAACAAATAAACTGGTTTTTATAATTTAGCATCATCTTTATTGTTTAAAAAAGGAACTTCATTATATCAAACGATTTATACATTACTTATGTCCATCAGACCATTTTGTTAACGAATTATACAAGGCTATTTTAAATATTTCATTGTAATAAACATATTAAACGTCAAATATTTGGAAGCCAAGTACATCAGACTTAGGCGGGGGAGGTAAGGCACGCTCTGGTCCAGGAATAACGGATAGCCCTCGTTGCTTCCGACGGCGACGTTCAGCCTTAGTTGCGCCAGGTTCAGGTTTACGCGGCAATACAGAAAAGCGCCGCCCCGGCGGCACTGTGGACATCCGCTTGAACAGCACTTGTGTCTCAATACGTTGTGGCTCATCCATAACTCCTAATATCTGTCTCTCACGCTGTATTATAGCCTTTCTTTCATCGGCTGTTACCGTTTCGGCCGCCATTTCGGCACATTTGCTAAGGAATGCTTGCACTCTTTCTGGATCTTGCATTTTTTTGGAAAATTCATACGCTTCCTCTACTTGAATTTTCACTTCGTTCGCATTCCCCTGTTGCATGTCGCCACTCATAAGTACAAACAAACCATTAAGCCACCACGTGACATTGCCCAGTTCTTGAGCTTCTCGTTGACATCGCTTTGCATAAAACTTAGCCAGAGCGTAATTCTTCTGTGTACATAACAGTCGAGCTAATTCATACATTAACCAACACTTCATTGTAGAATTTTCACACATCTCCAATGTAGCTACAACTTTCTCCGTGGCCTGTTTTATATCAATAAATTTGTAAGGATAGTTAGTCATTACCGAGTCAAATGATGTAGGCCGACCAGTCGGCAGACCCATTAGGAATGCTATGCGGCGTCGATTACCACGCTCGCTGAGAGTATAGGACAGGCGGTGCTGCGCTAGATATCCCTCTCCAACTGCTCTGTATAATCTATCAATATACAGCTCTTTATCTGGTAATGTACGTGGAGTTTTTCCATTAAGAAACAATTGCATGCGCTCTGCTTGAGCAATTAGATCCATAATGCGATTTTCGCGCATACTCTTTTCTATTTGTTTCAAAAGACGTTCGGCAGTTAGCGCACCTACTTCTCTTTCTTTTATTAATACAGCTTCCTTATATTTATTCTGGTGCTTAGAGTCCGCCTTTTCGGCAAGTTTGATAGTGTAATATGGTCTTTGTGAACGTAACATATCCTGCCTTTCAGTAAGAGATCGAAGCGCCTCTGTAACGATAGCCTTAAGAGCTATGCTCCCGCTAGTGTTAGCGGATTTCAATCGAGGGTCCTCGATAAGTTCTTGCAGAAAGAATTTGTCATAGGCCATTGGGCCTAGATATTTCATTGCAAGAACACGTGATAAGGTCAAATGTTTCCGGGCTTCCATCTGAGTTAATTTGCGTTTCTTTTCCGGCCGAGGAATACGGGATAGGCGTAATGGTTTCTGAGGTTCATCTCCATCGGTACGCAAATCTTCCATTTGTCGAATCAGAGGAAGGAATTCCACCATTACATTTCCGGCGTTGGCTCCGATACAATCTTGAATGGTCTCGACGCCTTGATTAATGCCTTCCATAAAGTAAGGTGGCTGTCGACGTACTCTCAAGCCGCGAAAGTTCATAACAACCGATCTCTCAAAGTCTGACATTGTGTACATTGCACGTGCTTGCATATTACGAGCGATCATATTACCAGGTTCAAGTTTGAGAGCCAGCTCGGCGTCAGAGTACGCCTGCACAGGTTGCACTGCGTCAGCGCATACTTGACTCCGGCCTGTGAGCATTCTGACGTCATCTGGAGCACTATTGAAAGCTTCATCGTACGAGGCTTTTGCTTTTTCGAATTGTTCAAGTCTACGTAAATATGCGCCGCGTTCGCGGTACACAGTAAGTGCACCATATAACTGCTTTTCCTCCATTATAAAACTAAATAATATGAAAACTGTGGCAAAGATATTACTATATAATATAAGATATAATTATAAATGTATGAACATATGTATATTTTAATATTCCAAATTCTGTGGTCGAATATTTGTAAAGAAGTAAAATAAATGTCAAAAACCAAAATATCTGTCATTGACGTCATAGAGTACAGTTTTCTCGTAATTTTTCTTCAAGTTCACAAACATATCATTAACATTTCAAGGTTTATTCAACAGCCTTTTTGTGATCAGCACATTAGCCTCAGAACCGGATATCCACCGATTTCTGTTAATCAAACTAAGCAGAATCACTCTCACTTCAACCTGCCTCAGTATATCTGGAAAATATCCAATTGACGGCTGAATGAAAGAAATCGTTGATCCACATGTTATTAGAAGATTCAGAAAATGCATATCGGTCATCTGGATCGGCAACATCACGAAGAAAGTAATTTTTGAACAGGCTTCGGCAAATAACATTTCATAGCAAGTCTCTTAAGACATTTCAATGTTCAGTCAATGAGAATGCCAGAGATGTCAAGATGTTATTCCAATTAGATGAAAGTTTTAAATATGCTCTTTGATTCCTGGCAAATAAATCACCAGTAGGTAAAACTTCATAAGGGTTTTTATTAAGTACTTGTTTAAATTAATTTTATGGTTATATGAGCTTGTCACGGTCTTTATAAAATAGCTAAATACTTATTTTATTGGTAAATGTTAAGCCTGCTTGCTTCTCGTTTATTTTTTCGGGGTGGCCCGACTATTTTCGGACCTTTACGAGGCCCTACTTTATGAGTTCCGCCGATTGTAGCGAGCTCTTCGGAGATCAGTCGCCGTCGCTCCCTCGCTGAAATCATAGTCTCAGCTATTTACCCATCAATGGTCAAAAAATATTTTATATCTATGTATTTAATTTCGATTGAAATCAGTGACGTATTGAACCATGAATGAAATGAAAACCATGGAGATAATACGATATCAATATAATAATAATATACAAATAGAGTAAGCAAGCTATAAGCGGTAATGTAGCTGAAAATGTTGCCTTGATAGAAAGAGAAAGAAAATGCATTTGATATAAGTGATGACGCGCGAAGTTGCTGGCGGATACAATAATTTACATAAAAACGAGTACCAACTCTATTCTCTTTGACTCTCTATAGAGATGACTTTTTGCTTGGCTCGCCTACTCTATGTACATAATTAATACCTCTATGAACCTGATACCTGATGAACTTTGCTGGAACGGTAGACTTCATATTAATATAAGAGTTGAAAAAATATATTGATAACAAAAATGGATAAAATACCTTTGGAAATCCTTAAATATAATCAATTTATATGTGGAAAAATGTAAGTATAACATTGAGTCTCCATTGTACTATAATATTTTTATTCTAACTGCTTATTGCGCTTATATGTCTTTGTTAAAAATAAGGGTTCAAGTAAAGGCATATTTTTTTGACTGAGACCAATAGGCTCTGCTATTAAATGCATAATGTTGAGTACCTATAGTTTAACACATTTGAAAGGGTCATATGAAAAAAAAATGTCACAAATAAAAAAGCTTTTATTGTCGATTAAAATAATGATGGCGTCCTATTTTAGTAGCTCACATTTTGTTTACTTCACAGCAATTAAGGGTGCGGCGGCCGGGTAGGCGTAAGGCGCGGCCGCCAACCTTGCTACAGGAGACACCAGAGAAGAGTAAGCTGCTACTGGAGCGGAGTATGCGAGGGGTGCGGTGTAGGCGGCAACCTTGGCGACGGGAGCTGCGTAAGGTGCATAGGCTACCGGGGCAGTGTATGCAGCGGTGTATTTCGCGAACCTCGCAGCCACAACGGGCGCTGCGACGGCTGCGGCGGCCAGTGGAGCAGCAACCAGAGGAGCCGCGGCGATGCGAGCCGGCACCACAGCGGGCTCAGCTATAACAGCAGGAGCGGCGGCTACCAGAGGCTCCTTCCGGACGACTGCGTTGAATCCGTTGACCGAGTCCGCTGAGTAGTCGACCGTACGGCGCGTGCCGTCCGGGTCCACGAGCGAGTAGGAGCCTTGCACTAAGTCTCCGTTGCGTTCTTCTTGCTGGCTTTTGTAGTCTCCCGTGAGTGAGTCAGCTACGTCATAACCAAATCGGTACTGCGGGAGGGGGTCGAATTCTTCGAGTCGGGCTGCAACCGGCGCGGCTACCAGGGGAGCAGCCACTGCAGCGGGCGCTGCACTAGCGCGAGCATAAGCCACCAAGCAGGAGATAATGATGATCTGTTAAAGATAAAATTTGACCTTTAAATATAATGCCCTATGTTGATGATAAAAAGTCACAAAGAGTAATGGACAATTTAATATGCGTCACATCAGCTGTACTTGAAACAGTGACACAGTTTCGTGGGGGCGGGACTAGAGCGGTTGCGCAACGTCGTGTGCGAGAAATAGCTAAGTAGTCGAGGATACCGGTACCGCGCTAGTCAAGGACACGCGCCGTCTTCGAGTGATGAATTCATCTCAATTTTCGAGAATCTAGTTATAAGTCATTAGCGTAATTGCGAAATGTTCTTTTAAATACGTCGACAGCTTCATCGTAGTTGTGTAATTGTAACATGCGTTATATAAGAATCATATTTGATTCGTAACTTAGTTCACATCGAATACAATAATGGATAGTCCTCCAAATATTAAAAAAATTATGTTTTTTTTATGTTACGGGGCCAGTCTTTTCTAATGATGATATTATATTTTTATATTAGAGATTATATTATAGATTAGTATGTGATTATTTTCGATTCAAAATGATCCCGATCCTGATTACTAAGTCAAGAATGTATTTTATGTATAAAGCGAATAATTATACAAAATTTAAACATGATAATAATTATGTACAACAAGTTTGGGACAATGCAAGTGGCATTGGGTTCTAAAAACTATTGACAAACTCTATTATGACTAATGTTAAAAATCAATATTTAGGGCGATTCGATTTTTCGATAAATTAAGATGAACTAAAAATAAATAAGGCGATTGAACTTGATGGAATTGGTATAGTTTACCTTAGAAGCCATTGTTGTTTGTATGAGTTGGTGGAGGAAGCCAAGTTTGACTATGCTCCAGACCATCATGCCAGGGTATATATAGTGCTGGGTATTGTGACAGCGGGCCAAGTTCGTGCTTAGTATGACGCCGGCGCATCACTACGGATGTGCACGCAATGAAAATGAGCTGCAATTTGTCAATGGAGGAAAATCTGTTCGCGTACTTGACTTTAAGCCAAATGTTATAAAATTGTAACACATCTTATGAACAATTATATAATTTTTATGGATCTCCACACTGATAGGGAAGTGGCATATTTTATAAATATTCTCCCCGGATACGATAAATTGTTTTCCCCAGTGAACATTTAAGCGTTGGTTAATTAAATCAAGAAGATCTTAAAGTACAAAATTAATAAAGGTAGTTTTCATATCATACTTTACTACGTTACTCACAACTTAGTTATCGGGATAGCGATGTTTCAAGGCGTTTTTCATCATCACCACAGTGATACACAACTACAAAATATTATATATATGCTCTCATACAGTTGATTTTGCGCAAAACGTAGTATAGAAACGTTAAACTTAACTGTCTGAGACTGAAATCTGATCCACTAACTTGGCTTTCTGGCAATAATCCAGTGATTAATGAAGCATATTATATCTGGGTATAAAATTATACATATATGTAGATATGAGTTACAAATTTAACTATGTATGTATCTATCGGATACCTAATTAACATAGTACAAATTTTGCCTAGTTACAGATCAAATGGCGATTCGAGGGCTTCTAAGGAATTAACATACATATTATTAAATTATTGCTTCTCGGAGCTTGGGTTCAATAGGATGACCTCTGACAGAATTTTAATCTTTCTCACGCACGCTGTTCAATGTTTATACATTGTACATATGTACAATTCATAGTATATCTACATTTGCGTACTCGTTTGCTGTCCACACTGCCCGGCATTTGTTATTTGTGCTTTTGTTAGATCATATGTGAATATTGTTTTCTTATTGCAATTCAGTTTTGAAAAATGGAAATTGTATCAAATGTGTGTAATACAGATTTATTAAAGTAGGTTGATAAAATTGTATACTTGATACAAGTATTTACTGTTTACATTTGTTTATTATACATGTTATGTGAGTGATTTTACTATTTAAATTATAGGAAGGCAATAGTGAAATCGTGACTTCAGAGTCCAAGTGAGTATGGAAAGCACAAACGACACATTTCAAAAAAAAAATTGTATGAGTAAATATTTTTCCTAAAATATTGAATAAAACCTTCTGATGTACGAGTAATTCGTTTCATTAGATTAGTTGCATTGAAAAAATAATATAAAATAAAAATTGAAATATACAGATTTCATTTCGAGTTAGTCAGATTTGAAAAATAAACTTAAGGAATTTCATTCCTGACGGGGATCCCCCGACCGCATAATTTATTTATATACTTATATCACAACTCTATGGACGTTAGGAACATAATAATAAACGGCTATGTATGTGAAATTAATAACTATTTATTTATTTACAAAATATGTCTACTGGTACTAGGTATTACGTAATATTCATTTAATGATGGTACAGAGGAGCGGAGTAGGCCACTGGGGCAGCGTGGTAAACAGGAGCGGCGGAGTAGGCAGCGTGGACCACCGGCGCCACTTTAGCAACTGGGGCAGCGTAAGCCACGGGAGCTGCGACCTTAGCGACGGCCGCGACCTTCACACCCAGGGCCTCCTTGCGCACGACAGCATTGAAACCGTTGTGGGGGTCAGCGGTGTAGTCCACAGTGCGCCTGGTGCCGTCAGGGTCAACCACGGAGTAAGATCCCTGGACCACATCGCCGTCACGGGTCTCGTGCTGGCTCTTGGAGTCGCCGGTCAGACCATCCTGGACGTCGTACGCGAAGTTGTACTGAGGATGAGCATCGTATTCTTCAACGGCAACCTTAGCGACGGGGCCGACGGCAGCGTACTTGGCAACTGGGGCAGCGTAGGCGACGGGGGCGCTGTATGATACCGGCGCCGAGTGATACGTGACGGGTGCGGCATGGTAGGCTATTGGGGCGGCGGGCAGCAGGCCAGCGCTGCCGGCTGCCACGAGGCACGCGAATACGACAAACTGAAACAATATACTCTATTAAGTCAGATGTAAGTCAGTCAGTGAATAAATAAATGTATACCGTCATCATCAACCTTTACATCCTTCAGCTAAACACATATTTCTAGGCAAAATACAATGGATTATCGCCACACTTAGCCACGTTCGTCAAGTGCGGTTCAATTACTTTTACACCCATTATGAACACTCACTTGCACTACATATAACGGAACTCGGAAGTTCCGTTCAAGCAAGTGCTACTGGAAAATTAGAAAACGCACTTAACATAATAAAATTAGCAAGAAATTTAACCGCGTCGTCAGTTATTACTGCTTTTCTATTAAACCGCTCATTAACTATTATCATATCGCCGTACCATGGGTCCTACGGGGTGGCAGAGAGCACAAAATAACAAATACAGTACATGATTGTTATCTTTTAATGAAAGATATACATGATTTGAAACTTGTCGGTAAATACCTTGTAAGCCATTGCTGCTTGGATGTCAAGAGACGGTAGATGTAAGTGTGATGTTGGATCACAGTCTACGTACGGTTTTATATCATTCACAAACAGCCTACGGCAAAAGCTAAGCGCGGTGCGCTCCCGTGGGGCCGCCGACACATGCTCCGATCGATAATCCAATTGTAACAGTTGTTGTGTTACAAGGACTACGACGTCTAAATGTCATGCACTTATTAAAGAAAGTCAACGCCAGTGTACTCCTTTTTCGTGAATATTTATATCCATATGAGAAGACTCGTAAAAGAGTTCAAAATGACCTAGTTTTGTTTAAATTTCCATCAAGGAGACCTTTTTACTTGTCGGACGAAAAGTGTACTCGGTGTGCGATTTTCTCATCGATGATGATGCCATAGGGTATCATCAATTTGAAGTCCGATGTATTTCGATAAATCGAAGAGTTCATAAAACAAGTGTAAATGTGCATAACTCTATATGTGGTCATTTAATCGATATATTTTTTTTCAACTTAACCCCATTAATTTTACACCTACAATTATAATAAAAAAACGTACCTTAACGCTTCTAATTCCTGAAGGTGGGTAGTAAAGAAAGTGGGTAAAGGTGGGTAGAGGAATGTAGTACACTCCCACGTTCACGAAAAGAATATTACTGTAAAACAGGGCCCAAATTTTTTATTTTTACTTAAATGGCAGCAAATTCATAATAAGCTATGAGTTTTGCTCAACCCTATATAACATTTTTATTTTTATAAAATATCCAATTTCACAGCCAAATGTGCAAAAAATCGTTTTATTTTAATTTTCGTAACTTGTATACATAATATGCAAGTACTAGTTCAGAAAATTTAATATTAGTGGATCTACCGTAATCTAAATTTTTATGTATTAACGTATGTATGTAATGAGCATAGAATTATCTTACGTCAGTCTGTAGGATAAATACATATATCTATGGTATTGAGGCTCTTTAGTCACAGAGTACGCGCCAAAACATCTATTTTATGGATTGCCCATAGACTATTGTGTCTGACATTGACGGTTGAACTTAAACAATGAGTATTTAATTTTATGTAGGTATTTGTAACGCGTATCATATTTATACGTGTTTGTTTTCTGCACTCCTTTTATATATACAGATACCTCAGTTATACCCAATCTCACGTACACACTATGTTGACAATATTAAAAAAAAACAGTTGAAAATATGTTACTTTAAGTTTCCATATATACGTAACATCAGAATAGTTTTATCAGATACTTTTACGTCTCACTATGGAATAGGCGATGAGCTTATTGCCATGCACCGGGCACATATCCAGACTCTGAGCCAGAACATCTCGCCTATAATACGTAAAGATGTAGGCAGAGGTTATACTAACTGCGTTAATATTTACAAAAACCTTTTTAAATCAGTACTAGGTGTATATGGCTGTATATACGAGTAACAAGCAGTGACAGCTTAGTAGTTTAAAATTCAGTCTCTCGTTCTGAGGATCCTGGATTCTAATACTGGCGCGCACCTCATTACAAAAAAAAATTGCTCTGAGACTTATCCGTACTTACTTACAGTTAATATTATGAGTTAATATTTATAACAATGTAATATGACAGATAACTCAAGCCCCTTCGTTGGTTGGCTACGTTTTCATGGTAAATGTCAATGTTTCGCAAATGAAATCGTCAAAGTAGAAAAACGGTTTTAAAATATTTATTTAACAATAATAATATTATAATACTATTATATACATATATGTATTAGTAAATTTCTAAATGTTGCAGAAAACGTGTGATCAGTTTAAAAAAAATCACTAAGAAATCCGGACTGAGTGCATATGTGAAGAGGAGGGTTAAACGTAGAAGCACGTTAGTTTTGTAAGGATAGAGATACTCGACACTCGGTGCTCTCTGCCTGCCCCGTAAGGCACCAGGCGTAATGATCTAATAATGCCTTACTGGGTGGTAACGGCTAATAACTCGTAATCACTTGCGTAGGTAGGTATATATTAGTTACGAGTATCAGACGTAACCACTTTGGCTTTTGTTATTTCTTTTATAAAGTGAATATAAATAATTCAAAATTAGAAAAACCCAATAGTGCTTACTTGACCGGAATTCGATCCGGGTCCTTCCGATCAGTAATAGCGCTTGCCAACTCGACCAACGAGGCTGTTTGATCTTTGTAAATAATGTATTAGAAAACGTATTAGAAATATTTTAGAATATAAATAATAAATAAAATATGAGATTAAGGATCATGAAAGACAATGAATGACGGCTTTGTGAGTGAGAAAAAGATTATACAATATTTCTTTGTTTAAAGTTTTTAGTGCTTAATGTTCGAACCTAACAGTTAAATAAAATTTACTGTTACTTTATGGTTTTCAAATATGGAACTTTCTAGCAGTATTAACCAAATTTGAAGAGATTACGTACGAGGTCAACGAAAAAAGTGTAGGTACTTTAATAGCGACCATGCACGAGTAAGTGCTATGATAATTCGAAAAATAGAGGCTTCTGACACTTGTGATGTTATTTTAATTATTACTATAGTTTATATACTTTCACTATTTCTCGCCGCTAAACGGTCTAATGTATGTTACAAATGTTGTCCGAACTAGAGGAACATGTGAAAAAATAACGTGCAGTTATAAAAACAAATATTTATTTGCTTGTGACTTTCATAACAGCTTTAATAAATTAATCGACCGTTAACGTATGACTAGTGGCGTTCTCAGTGGTGGACAAGCGGGGCGTGGTAAGCCACTGGCGCTGCGTGGACGACAGGAGCTGCGGCGTAGCTGGCGGGAGCGGCGATCTTAGCAGTAAAGGCCTCTTTGTGCACCACAGCGTTGAAACCATTGTGAGGATCAGCAGTGTAGTCCACAGTACGCTTCGTGCCGTCGGGGTCGACCACAGAGTAGGAGCC
>DWFO01003205.1:0-12595 GCA_018246595.1 Mimoniades nurscia nurscia | reverse complement strand
TGGTTCGGAGTCTGGATATGTGCCCGATGCATGGCAATAGGCTCACCACCTATTCCATAGTGGGACGTAAAGGTAACCGGTGAAACGTGGGAGTGTTCTGCATTCCTCTGCCTACCTCTTCGGGGATTACAGGCGTGAAGTAACGTTTTTATTTGCCTTAATTACGAGTACACTCTGAAGAGTTTGCATCTAAGAAGGAAAATCTAGGAAAAAAGCATCATAACATTATTCTTCTATGTTAAAAGAATATACGGGCAGGCACCAGTCACAGGTAGGCTGCTACTCCTCAAATAAGACAGCCTTAAATAAAATTACGAATACTAATCGCTGATAATATTTATTAGTTTGTATTAAATAGTAACATGAGTTGAGGAAAACGATTTATGGTAGGTACCATAAATTTAGTTACTAGGTGCTAATATGAAAATAGTTCGTAAACGTAAACTGTCGGTGTTACATTTACAATAGTTCGTAATAGTCGTATATTTTATTCCAGTCTTTTTCAATAAATATTGCTTCAAATAAACAATATCATGTTCAACAAACTTCCTGAATAATAATAATTATAAGTACATATAATATGATGTGCACTTTAATAAATAATTACGAGCACAATAACACTTATCGTATTTGATAAAGGTATATTTTGTTTCACGGAGGAATTCTTCTACGTCATGATTGACGCACGATAGCCCTGAACATTCTTGTATATTAACTACAGCTGAATTAAACGCTAAATCCTTCCACTTGCGCCGTATAACAAACGACCGCAGCTTAACTTACGGTGTTTTGTTTGTCATGAGAAACTTGGCGGATCTACGTGACCTCGTATATGTACATTTTTTATTGTACAACCGATACGAGATGTTCATTGGGGTAAGTTTGTAAATGATAAATGTTTCTTGCCGACGCTACGACTCGACAGAGCGTACACGTAAGGAGTTAAGCTAATCAATATTCACTATCACTTTGATACAAACATGCATTTATATATACAACGTACTATCATACTGTAATTCCCTAAGAGATAGGCGGAGGAGTTTAATACACTCCCACGTTTCACCAGTTACGTTACGTACCATCATAGAATATAGGTAGTGAATATATTGCAATACAACGGGCCCAAATCCAGACTCTGAACCACTGCTAGAAATTAAAAAATAGAATGTTAAGTTAGAAAGCATAAATAGTATCTGACCTGGGTTTCGAATCCACGACGTCTTGATTAGCTGTAGCTCGATCAACGAAGTAATCGAATTTAAAAATCCCGCCAGTTACGTTTAACTCATTTTCTTATATATGAAATTTCTGGAATGCTCATCAAAAAATCTACTATTCCTGTGCGAATTGTACCGGTTCGAGTTATGAACATACCTGACTCTGATGTCACATTTGACATCTGACATATCATAAATATTGCAATCATTTTTATCAAACGTCAAAGAGACGTCCTTTTGACACATGCCAATTTGACAGAGCTATGTATAAAGACGGAGTGGAGGGTCCCATTTCTAATACCCTTTGTTTATAATTTATACATGTAGGTACATGAACAAAACTTTTGGTTACAATATATGACCATCTGTAATATCGAGTTTAACGTTGAATAATGAACGAAGTTCGTACAGAAGAAAGTAGAAAGGCAAATATGTGCACCGAACGGGGACATGTGCCGAGAGAAAACAGTATTTTTCAAGCTTGACTATGTACGTCAAATACTCGTCAGCATCACCGAACTGGACACAACCATGTTAGACGACCGCAAGGGGTTTCCTGATTTAGCCCCTTATGGAGAAAAAGAACTAAATGGCCAATTTATTTATATTATTGAAATAACAAATGAACGTATTAAATCATAATAAAAATTATCTGACTCATTCCAACTGAATTTATAATAACACGCTACTATATTTACAGCCCTTAAATGCGATATTTCTTTTATTTATTACTTGTAAGTGCAAGTAACTTCAGACATGTATATGGAACTTCTTTTACGTATCTTGATGTTCGTATTATACTTAGTACTCCAATGCAACGCGGAAGTGTACTGAACTCCTCTGCCTAGCTCGTTGAGAATTAAAGACGTTATGTTACGAATGTAAAATCTTATTATTTAATGAATTTGATTACTTCTTAATTTTTTCTATTATTTTTAATGATACAATCTATCAGATTATTAGATTTTCCATTGTACATATAACAAGTACAGTGAGATGAATTATTCCAGTGCAATTTGTATTCAGTTTAAAGATTGAACTCGGGATAGCAATTATTGGGTCGGATATCGAAACTCGCCTTGGAATTACTGGTAATAACAGTAGAGAATATTAATGCATTCAGTATGCTCTACTTCTTATATTACGATACTCTTAGCGAAAAAGGTTTTTATAGAGTTCTATAGAATACAAAAGTAAATCTATAATTGATAAATCGTATTTGTTTTCAGATTTGTGCACATTAAGAACGTTTTTGATACCATAGGGCCATACCACATTATCACGTCACGATAAAATTAAAAAAGTGCATAAAACATGTATGACAATCGAAAAGTTTCGTAGAATTATGCGTTGCAATATATTTCGTTCTTTTTTTACATAAAGAGTAGCTACTGGAATCCATAGATATTTGCCGCCGACCGTGAACTGTACTGAAGTTTTAGAATTTTTAGTCGTAGTAAATATAATAATATTGCTCTGTTGTCACAAAACGAAGAAAAATAAAAAATATAAACTGAAGTCTGAATTAAATGTTGATAATATGTCGACGTGATTGCAATGTACGTTAGTCACATGATTTGCACTCTGAGTCCTGAAATGGTAACCTCTAGTAATCACGTGGGCTGGCTGTGGCGCGCTTTCGTTCCCAAAATCGTTTTTAGGTCTAGATTAGTGTAGGATTTGTGCTACTCCATGTGAAAGGTATACAGGTCTTATCATCTAAATACTAATTGTATTGTGCCCTAAACTGCTCGTTTCATAAGTATTTTTATAGAGAGTATAAATTGTCAAATTATTGTCATTCCAGGCCCTTAATGTGAGGTGTAAGCGGGTATATTTCAAGATAAAATATTTGTTATAATGTGACAGCTACAAATACTGGCGGACTGAATAGCATCGTGTATTTGTACTGTTTCTGCTCGTATGGTCCGAGTGTTAGCAGGCAGTTGCTTTTTGAAGTAAAATTGATCTAATAAATACTATTTGATTGTATCGGGCGATAAGTTAAAATTATTTCATCATAACATGCAAATTATTACATAATAACTGTCGGTTAATCATAAATGTAATATACTTATGTAAAATTTGTGACCAGGAATGTCTGTTTCTATTAACACCTTCAGAGCGCTCCATGCAAACCCATATTTGAAATAAATGTCGTATATCTAATATAATATTTTAATTATGCTACAAGAAAAAGAAATATATTTTCATTACATAATATTTAAATGTTAATTGCTATTTCGTGAATGAACTATGAAATTTCGTGAACTATATTATGTTTCTCTTCTTTTCTTTCATTATGTTACTTCGATGAATTGTTTCATTTTACCGACGGTAATTATACTGTATTTTATAGCATTTTCTTCTCCATAAAAGCTGCTTAGATCTTCAAACTACTAAGATTGTTTTTAAGTGAACATTTATTAATAACTTGTTAAAAATGTCTTAATTTCATAGGAGACTGGCGAAACGCTTCCTCTTCGGAAACCGCTGTCGCTTGACCGTTCAGAAACTGCAGACTTAACGAGAACTCGCTATTTAGTCGTGTTTACTTCTTATTTCGCTCTTGATAAATGATTCGTCGTGGAATGCTGGCTAATTTCTGACTCCGAGGTCAGATTCGGCTATTTTGTTACCCTCCCGTTTCATTTTATGCTCTCGCTGTAATTAACGTATTGCCTTAATATAACTTGGGTGTTGTGCAAGCGAATTTGAATTTTAAAGCATTCTTGTTACAATTAATGGGGCGTTTTGATATTCATGTTCGAAACTATTCTTGGATATTTGTGTTTTTTTACAGTCTTCGAAATTGTTCAGTTAGGAAAAAAAAATCAGTGGGTGTTAGGTAATTTAGTTCGATGAATACATCACCAACAATGTGCTGAAAAACAAAATATGAGAATCACACGCGAATGCCCTCACAAGTACCAAATGGCATTATACGTTGTTTCAATATCCATATAAAATCTATCAGGTTTTGATAAAAAATGCAAAACTGAACAATTTTTTTTTAATTCTGTTCATTTTAATGGCACCGCCAAATCTGACCCATTTATATAAAATACAAAAGTAGCGAACGAACCTAATGTCCAACCGGTATATGATAACACATATAAATTGTTTACTAGGCCCCTAAAACAGTTTTACTATAATCAGTCCATAGTTCATAAAACAGTTTTATATGAGCAATTAATTAAGTACGATTATGTTTGCATGTAACGGCAGCGCCAGGTGTATTTTCAGGTTGACAAAAAATTTAAAAATTAATCAGCATATTACGTTTTATTAATGCGCAATAAAAATCATTGTGTTAATTTCTGTTACATGGAAACCCACTGCCGTGGGTGTAATATGGCATTTAACGACAGTTATAAACGCTTAAACAAAAGTTACAATGTTAGCCCGATATATAGGCCAATATGAAGGTCAATCTACAAACAACTATACTATATTCAATTCGCCGAGGTTCCAATTAAGTTTCTTACTTATCGGTAAATGATTTTCTAACCTGGTAATAGGTCTATTTATTTAATATTATCAATAAGCGTCGGTTAAGATGATAGATTTCGATATCCTAATCTTATTTGTATAAGAACAGGTAGGTTCATGAGAAAGAAAACAGCGGTAGTAAAGTGAACTGTAAGGTTCATGATCAAACCAAGAACAGCGAAAAGAATCTTCTTTTCGCTGTTCTTGGTTTGATCATGGATGGAGTTTGTCATCTGACAAACTCCATACTTATATATTTATCTGTAATATTTTCTTTCTATTTTCATATTCTCGTATATTAAACTAGAACGAAGTCACGTCTGAAAACAGTCGCTGAAATATAAGTGCATTAGATGACTGCATCCATAACGAATGGAATTAAAACTTCTGCATAAATAAATGGAAGAACTTTTTTTAAACTCATCACAAAATAGCCGTTGAAATTTAAAATTTCTGACCAACTGTGAGAATGTTTGAAATTTGCATAATGTTTGCTCTTTCGTTTATTTTCTTGATTTGTCGAAATGAATTTTTCCTATTTTTGAACGTCGCGTTTTAATGAATCTTAATTACATGTTGCGCTTATATCACATTGAAACACGAGTAGAACACAACAACAAATTGTTTGGAGAGATGCATTGGCGGCGAAAGTACCCTATTTTTGGTATTGAATCGCATTTCGCCTGTCGATCTTTGCGAACGAACCAGTGTCGTACTTATCCGCGGCCAACTGCGCCGCACGCGTACGAGAACACGGGCCACAAAGATACCCTCTTTACCAGGACAGACTGAGGGGTCAACTGCCCCCCGATAATTTCACCCTGTCAACGGCGATGTTTAATCATTGCACGCCATTCTCTTACACGCGGAACATCATCGACGACACAAGAAATGTGATACAAAATACAACGCAGCAAAAGGTGCGATGCGATCCACTCTCACCAATATTTCTTGGAATTGTAACGATATATAAAATGTTACTATTCTTACGATTCCCATTCAAACTAATAGTCACTAGTCATAATTGATAGGAATTGTCAATAAGATTTTTTTTGATACTAGGAAATTAGTCTGTTTACTACTAAGATGATTATTAAGTATTTAAAATTGATAAAAATCTTCTAAGATTACAGGGGTCATGTTTCGTCGTAGTCGTTGAAAAATCTGCAAAAGCACTTAAAACAGAACTTTACTTAATAGGTACATGTTGTCTTAATGTCTGTATCACACACGGACGTAATTCACGTAGATTTTTTCGTTATACCCGACTAGTTTCTAAACTATCCATGATTCTTCTTCAGGAGCACGTTATAAATCGATTGCAGCTATATTTTTCTCCATTCCCCATCAGCTGCTTACTTAGCTTATACATATATCGTATGGGTTAATAGTCAAAAACATGCAATTCCTACTAGTGAATCAGGAGTATAAACATTACGAGGACTATGAGCATGAATAGGATGACGTCCAATTAAACTGGAATTTGCTCTTTCCAATAGATTTTACGCAGAAAAGCGTAAAATCTATTGGAAAGAGCAAATTCCACTTTTGTATCTGCTCGAACATACTCCACAACAATTTTTATTTTATTTAAACAACATTTCTACGTACAAAGAGACGCAGGTGAATGAAATTTCTAACTAAGCTCAACAAAAATATGAATAAACTGTCCTATCTTTTGTAATTTTCGCAGAGTGTTTTATGCGAAATTTGTATTCATTGTATATAACGTAGCTTGAATTTATGTAAGTTTACAAGATTTAAAAACAAATACAGAAGTACATGAACATCTGAAATTGACTGAGGATTAAATTCATTCTATATATTGATATAGAAACAACATAAGTTTTAGAAAAAAACAATTACAGACATTATTATAAGTGTATCATCACGGCCTCTGCGATACGGATCTCCTCTCAAAATGACAAGCTTATTTTCGTGGTCTATCACCGTAGTTTTAGGCAATGGGCTGACCATGGATTAACTCACTTCATACGCCATAGAAAACATCACGAATTCTAAACCCACATATGATTAGTCACGGTGTACACCATTACAACAAGATTTTATTCAACTTCACATTGTCCCTTTTGACTATTGTGCTAGGATTGGAACACCTGGACCCTTGACATAAGAAGATGAAATATAAAACTATTGGCTATCTCTACTCGTATACACATAATAACAGCTCTTTTATTGCTATTGACAAATATCTATTCACTTTGAAATTGTATGTTTGAGTTTTCTAAAAGGTATGAGTGAAACCCTATACAAAACGAGGGTGTCTCTCCTGAACTAGGCAACCTCTGTACCTTATTCGACCACGCTTCTTCAGTGCGGACTGGGAGAGATTCACGCACGATTAGATTTATAGCGGTACTTCGTCGTCCGCTTTGCGCCATCATTTTTAGCGTGAAGCCGAAAATGTAAATGAACTTCCTTTCTATTCTACTCTTCCTGTATCTCATTCCCCGAGTGACGTAATGTGACGATTGTCTTAACTTTACGCACGCAGTTATGTCTCTTATAATAATAAAGTAAATCATTTGTAAAATTACCAAGTCATTTTTTTTTTTACAAAGTCCAATTAAAAAAGCTTACTTTCAATCATTTGCGAATGAAGAGGCCATGTGTCACAGAAACGCCGGCTATTAAAGATATATCTGACGTAGCTTATAATACGAAAGACGATCGAATGTCTGTCATATATATTTTTAATTTTAAAAGTTAATACAGAAGGATGAATGTGTTATTTCCAACAATCTGAAACATTACTATATGTAATGGGAAAGCCCGAAAGAGACTTTTCTATCGAAATACCTCCGCTGCATTAAACTGTAAATCATGGATTAAGTAATTTGTCCTTCGATACAATGTATTAAGCTCAATACACATTGCAAACAGAATACAATAACAGCAGAAAAAAGTTAAAGGAAATGTCAGATGCAACTTACAGAGAAATTAATCATCAGAATTCGCAAAAGGGCAAATGAAACAAATTTTGGAGCGACAAAAAACTTATCCGTTGTCTCGTTTCGAATTAGAGAAAGATACAAAGCAATATTTCTTTTTAATGAAACGTCAAGTTTTACTAACGACCCGCGGAACCGAAGTGAGATTTAAAAACAGGAATAGCATATACGTAGATATTTTGAAGCATCTCTGCGAGCTGTTGTTTGATCTGTATCAAAATGAAAACCCAATTTCAAAGGCCACGGAGATTTATACGGTTTATGTGGAAAGGCGCGTATATTTTCTAGAAATTCTTTGATCTTCTTACGCTTACCGCGATATCTTTAGATAATAGATCGGTCCAATTGTATTGTAAAATGTCGGTCAAATAGTTATGTGGTGTCTGACGTCGTTACCTTAAATAATTGATGCTATGAATGGCGTGAACAGTCACATATGATAAATTTACATACATGTTAATATTACAACTATAATTATAGCTTGTATTCATATTGGTGATTTAAATAACTTTATCTCCGGAAAAATAAATCGGATGTTTAAAATTTTTGTCAATCAAACCTTAAAACCACAAATAAAAGTAGGAAGAGAACTATTTAGCATTCCGTGCGAACGAATTCTCGTTATATCTCCTACCTCAACTATTTAATAATGAAATAGAATTGTTTATTATTCCTTATTTACGATACTTATAAATGTGTTGGAGATGATGTCGGAGATGATGTCGGGTAAAGAAATAATAGATTGACTTAAGCGTTTGGAACCAAATAGATCAAACATCATTTATTCGAACTGGTTCATGAGTTCACTTTTGTACGTCAAAGTAAAACTACCACCGTTTCGGAAAATGATTCGCTATGGAGAAGAAACGGTGAAAGAAACTCCATAGGTGTGCTATAGCCTCTTTTAGATCAAGTCTGAGGAGGTGGCTCTGCTGTTGGTGCCGTAGCCAGCGCTTGTCTTTTCTTTTCACGCTAGTCTCATGACGTCTTTTATTCTTCCTTTTTTTATAAAACGTCATAGTCAATTGACAGTTACAAATTATTGTGCCAGTGTTATCTCGCCGATAATTTTATTTTAGAGGGGGCGTAGGAGGAGGTTTATTAGTAAATTTTAGCGATACGTGTGCATATTTGTAGAAACTAATTTTAAATGAACTATGCATTCGTAACATTCCCAGATTACGTCAGATATTTTAATGGAATGAAACCTCGCCACTTGTAGAGAAAAGAACACCTACAGCCTTTTATATAGCCTGGCAAATACGTAAACGTACCATAATATTAGAAAGTGTCACCATTGCCTATGATATTTGCAGAATAGCACGTTTAGCGCATTTTTTGAAGAGGCTCATTGCATACTGCTTCGGAAAACGCCTC
Organism: Mimoniades nurscia nurscia; assembly: GCA_018246595.1. Classification (NCBI taxonomy): domain Eukaryota; kingdom Metazoa; phylum Arthropoda; class Insecta; order Lepidoptera; family Hesperiidae; genus Mimoniades; species Mimoniades nurscia. Next base: position 3,537 of record DWFO01003205.1, on the reverse strand, counting down.
AAAAGAAACCTCAGTCCACATTAATTTCTCTTACAGTATTTTAACCACGATACATTAAATAATTTGTTATTTGTTCTAGGTGTTTCGTTGGTTCTCGTCAATAAGAAGGTAAGCGATATTTATTTAACTTTTCTATTATGTTACCTCAAGTTCTGAGGTAAGACTTATATATATACATATTTCCATTAGGAAATTGAATAATATACTTGAAATCTCACGTTCTATTCTAATAAATATCACATTGTCGCAGATAAAAGTAGCAAGAAAAGTCTGGGTCACGAATCCATCTATCTCAAAGAAAATGTTATATACGAGTACAAGTAATATGTTTTAGGAGCGGGTGGAAGACGATTTAAACACCAGTATTTCAGTTTCTATTAAAATCATATATCTAGATGATGTTAATTAGATCGTGCAAAATTAAAGTTTCATTTTCAAAGGATTGTATGAATCGAAACTGAACAAAACAGAAAGTATAGTTTTGTAAAGCTATATGGTTTCCTATAAGCATGACAGTAATATAATGTGTTACTACCTAATGATATTCTTATCTAAATATGCTTTAACTTCGTATTAATAATCCATTTAATATTTTACTTTACACTGTATTACGTAGTCTTGCGTGTGTCATTATAATTTTACAACTTAAGTTCATTTTCATACCAGATATGATTCTTTTCCATCTCCCGTCGTGTCGTTTGAAAAAAATATCTATAACATGGCGGATCTAAAAGAAAGTTAAACTGTGTAAATTCGACATTCGAAACTTTCTTGAGTCCATCGTAAAATTAAAACAATACTAGTTATCCCCTTCTCCTATCACACTCATGTGGCACGTCTTAGAACAATTCCGATCTGCTTCGCTTATCCTACTATGATCTTGACAAACGCAAGAGCGCTTTAAAGCGCTACCTCGACTGTTTGCAGCGCTAATTAATCTTTTACCGAGGCACCGTGCTCTAAACCAATTACGTTTTCCAGCCGAAAACTCGCTGTTTTTCAACGACTACGCCAAATTGCTTTACACGGGGGCTTTGAAGTGTTAAACGCTTATTAAATTTCAAAGCTCTAAAGGGAAATATTGTAAGCATCTTGTATGCAGAAACCGGATTCGGCCCAGTTCTGGTTTTAATTAGAGCAACCAATGTGAGATTTTTTTAAAGTGTACTAGATATATGATGTTTTTTCGACATTATTCGATCGTGATAATTTTATTATACATGAAATGCAGCGTAAATTCAACAGTATTTATAAATATTCATATTATTAATAAAGGAAAATAAAACTTTCTTCAAATATAGATTAATTTGTTACAATTTGAAAAAATATCTATCACATGTATCCAAAATAGCAACTGTATTCGCATGGCATCTGAATATTAAAACTTTTTAAAGCATATCATCCAAAGGCAAATCATTGATTTGATTACAAATACAGTTTAATTCCTAACTTGTTTATTGTTATACAACGGCCCTAATTACGAATTAATTTGCAACGCCTCCTTGATTAAACCCCGGATAGGGCGTTAATCTTATTTCTAAAGGCTTTTTGCACCGTCTTACAACTCGATAGATTGTAATTAGTAAGGGCTAAGGAGGGAAATAATTAAAATATCTAATTAAAAGCGCCCACATTTGTCACGATTAAAACGACGCTTTCAGAATCATTTTTTTGTTGTTCAAAATTTTAGAAAAAATGTAAATTAAAGGGAACACAATTAAGGAAGCTGTATTTTTTTGTTAAGCTAAATGCATTCACTTCTATTTTTCTTAAACCTTATTGCAAAGTTCCTAAGTATATTGCTATGAGTTGTCATAGACTTAAAACATAGTTTCTATAAAATACATGTATACATACATTAGTATAATATATAATCTGTTTATAATACATACATTATATAATATGTATGTTTTTTAACTATCATATAATAATGCATTATGTTTAATTCAAGAATTTTGAATTTATAATTTTAGGTACAAACTGCCTCAAAGTAATTTAGCAAATTACGCGACTCTTTTACCGAAAGTGAGTAATTTCCCACAAATTTCCAATCACTCAGTAGCCGCTCATCTGAAGCTGAAGTTGAAGTTAAGTTGAAGTTCGACAACTATCCGCCTCGAGCAGCGCGGGATGCCGTGAAATTAATTTACCCCAACTTTCCGCATAACGGCGCTTCAGAAACTTGTTAGTGATTTATTTTCTTGATGATTAAGATTTTTTTCCTTTGATTTCTATTGATTATATCAGTGAAAAACAAAACTTATCTGAGTCTGAGATAAAGTTTACTTATTTATTTATTTGCCTGTAAGCTTCGGAATATATAATTGTGTTTTAAAGATAATTTGTATTTCAGTAAGTAAAATATTACCAAACGTAATATCACGCTTGTAATTCCCGAAGAGTAGTGTAGTATACTTCCACGTTGCACCTGTTAGGTTTACGCTTCATATTGGAATACATAATGAGCCTATTGTCCAACATCGGGTTCAAATCCAGATACCCAGCCACCACTATAAAGGTTAACTAGAAATTCTAAGTTAGAAAATCCAACCTACCTAACCAGGAACTTCAACCCAGGACCCCACAATCCCTGGAACGGGGCAAACAGTATTTATAATGCTATATTTACTATATAGTATAATAACTATATCAAATTTAATATATTAATTTAATTTATTTTATAATTCTTAATTTGATTATTTCAGTTGTTGTCATATTAAACATAATAAAACTGTCATTACATAATGATAAAATCACCGCATTTTATCCTGCCGCAGCAACACCGCTTAGCAGCAATCTAACGCCGGTAGGAGCGAGACCTTAATTCAAACAAGAAACATTATTATTATTATTATATAATAACGCCAGATTTCTCACGGAAAATATAAGAAAAAAATATCTATTTTATAATTCGGATATTTCACAAACAGCAACCAATTCCCGAACTTATCACTCGCAGCCCGCAATCGTTGGGAGCACGTGCGTCTTGCGAAATTTACTACACGCCACAATAAGTCCGCGTCCCGGGGGAGGTCGGGGTAAATTATGTATTTTATTGTCCACGGATCCAATTTCATAACCCGCGGAGCGAGATGCGTACCGTCTATAATCGATGTGATCCTATTACTGCCGAATCTGAGAATTTGGGTTGTTTATTTCTTAGATTGGTTCAGCAGGTCCCAAAATATTATAGTGCTATGACAAAACGTTTCGTGCCGTTTGAAAGAAAGTATACTTTTGCAGATTACATTATAGACTCGTTAATACGGACTAAGTAATTTTGTCTCGAGGGATTTTTTTTATAATTTTAGCTACTGAAAGAATCTTACCTTACCTTACCATATTGAAATGTTTAATATCTAACATAGTGCCATACCGTACCGAACTGTATTCGCCATATAGAAGTAATTCTTGGATTGTGTATTAATAACTTTGTATCACGCCAAAACTTTATTAATTTAATTTAAAAAAAAAAGTAACTTCACGCCTGTAATCCCCGAAGAGGTAGGCAGAGGAATGTAGAACATTCCCACGTTT
>DWFO01003204.1:0-12599 GCA_018246595.1 Mimoniades nurscia nurscia | reverse complement strand
CTCCGAACCACTACTAGAAAATCTAAATTAGAAAATTTTGTAGTGTTCGACCCGGGAATCGAACCCGGGACCTCCCAATCGGCAGTCGCATGTATGCAGTTATGATGACATATTACTAATATATTCAACTATCCACATTGTATTTAAAAGTCCTTTGCCATACCCCATTTAGTTTTATTCACAGGCTGGTCGAGCTTCTTCAGATCGTTCTTCAAGCTGAACACATTGAACGCGATGTTGTTTTCGAAATACTCATTCGGTTTCACTTCCAATTCTTCGTACTGCTTATCGAGCTCGTCTTTGTCGAGGATGTAATCAGGGAAGCCTAAAAACAGGAAAGTTACAATGTATAGATGTAAAAGAAATATTAAAACAATTTATTTGCCAACATATGCAAATGGGCGACGATAATATTGATTCTACATTCTTAAAGTATTTACTTAGATAATTTTTAGAAAACTATTTTAAAATGTGTAAATTGTAGAATTTGACTATTTAGAAACATTAGTTTAAAGAGGAGCATCGTAAATAAATATTCAATTCAATAAATGTAACTCAGAAATTAAGGATTACTCTACAATTTTTAAGAAGCGACTTTACCTATCATATCGGTAATTGCATTAGCCTTGATCTCCGCAGCTTTGCGGGTCTCGTCATCCATCCAGTCGAGATTGCGCAAATTAATTTTAAACGCAGTTCTGATATGGTCAATCATAACCTCTCCCTGAGTTTTAGCCTCACCATGAAACACTTCTCGAACGAACATTGCTCCTACCGCGAATCCTGGAAACGAAAGTGATGCTTGAAATGTAAATTCCTATTGTTCCTATGTCACAAATTTTAAAAAACATATGAATTAGTATGCCTATATTATAGAGTAAAGATAACGGGAAAGACAGCAGAAAATTTTATACAATGTTCAATGCACTTAGTTTGATAACTGGACATATACTTCGACGCGACAATATATGAGCATAATAAAATTTCCTATATTATATGTAATGTTAGTCATACGTACGTTACTTAGTATTAAGCTTTTTCACATTTTTTCACACATTATTTACAATAATGTAATTATCTACAGTTAAAAGGGTTTAATGAATGTCGTGTCATTCAATAAACTCAATTGTAATTTGGGTATTGAAATTGATGAATTGTAAAGAGCATTGTATGGAAACTATCAGCACATTATTCATAGTTCTGTATAACCTTGAACGTCCATGAGAATATCACACTACTCACCAATAGCGTTATTTGTATCCGTAACACAATATCGCCAAGATTCTTCAGTACCCTCAGACCCGAAGAGTGCTTTTCTTAAAATTTTCGTGGCATCTCTGAACGATTTTGACAGATAAGTTGACAAAGAACGAGACACTTGCCACATCATGTAACTAGTAATGATTCTGAAACGACATGGAGAAAATGAACCTCATTATTCTATATCAAGGTAAAACCCCTTTTTTATTTACATTTTGTACACCAGAATTGAAATTCTCGTGTATTGACCGAAGAAGACACTTAAAACCGCTGGAAAGAACGAAATTTCACGGATTGGAAGAGAAGAGAAAAAACGTAATTTCCTACAATGGAATCACCGATACAAAGACATGTTTGTTCTCGATTGTAGTGTATATCTACCGTAAACGAAACAAATCAATCGGAAATATCGGCTCATGTCAATCACTCACCTTTGGTTTTCTTCTGTTTTGGAATACCTCTTAAGAACTTTGGTTAAATTCTTGAAATAGTCGGGTGCGTATACTACAATTCTTTCATTTTCAGATATCTAAAAGATGAGCATAAATATCATTAAATTACAAAGAACATAATATTTTTGACCTATCTAGGCGAGGTTAATATTAAAACGGTCGCAATTTCCTAATGCACATTGTTCAACGCTGAAAAATTCAAACTGTATAATACATGCGACATCGAAATAAATACATATACATATTATAATAAATTTATTTTCCACAAGTGAATATCTGGTAAACAAGAGATATACAATTCTTACATTTTTTGTAAGTACCAATTGTAATCACCCTATGCGCTCTTTTAAACGACCATTATAAGGACATGGCAACGTAAGACATTCGGTGTTGAATGGTCTGTTCTTAATTCATTAGTTAATTGATTGGAAAAACAAGCATTTTTGTAATTGGACATCGGCATGAAATTGAATTTCTGTACCAGAATATACTTATAATACTTACACTTCTATTGACCAGCTCAAAGGCATCATTGAAGAACATCGTCCAATTTAAAAACGGAGCTTCTTTTTGCCATTGCTTTATAGTATACGGGTTATACAAGCCTTCCTCATCCCGTCGATCTTCAGACGGAGTTGTTATATTGGCCAAGTCCGTCTCGAACTGTATCACTTTACCCATCTGTTCCCTCGCAACCGTTTCATTGGCTCCAAGTAACACGCATATTCTCGTCATGTAATCCAAGTAAGCCTTGAGGACTTTGGCATGTGCCGTCTTATTCAGGTAGTTGTCGCGCGTCGGTAGATTCAAACCGCCTTGATCGAGCTGAAAATTATATTTTTTGATACCATGTGTACTGCTTGCAACTAAATAAATTATCGTAAACGTGCATTCTTGGTAAAACTTCTATTTTATTTCAAGAAATTTGATGTTATCATTTGTTTTCTGAATGTACTCAACCCTCCATCGCTTCTGTGACTTTGACACTCTTGTGAACATTTTACAAGTACGGTCGATCTTCTTCACCGCTTCTGCGACTTTGCCACTTTTATAAAAAATTTACAAGTACGGTCGACCTTTCAAAACATTCATATAACTTCTTAGTATCTCCGGAATTAGAATTACTTCCAAATGCGTGTAAAAATTCTTATTGGAAATAATAATGCCTTTAAGAATTCTTGTTGGAAACAATAATGCGTGTAAGAATTCTTATTGGAAATAATAATGCGTGTAAGAATTCTTATTGGAAATAATAATGAAACTAATCATTTACAAACCGCATAATATTTCTTATACTTACTACGATAACGTGTTTAGATGAATTTCGATCGTCTTCCGTAACCGCCCAATTGAAAAGACCTCCTAAGTTATACCTGGAAATACACAAAATATGTAAATAAGCTCAGTTTAACAGTAACTTGTAAATTATGCCTTTATAAACGTTTGGTGTATATCAAACTCATCCCATTTACTTTAAACAATTTGCTTCCATAAAACCATTTGCTTAAATGATGATTTATCACAGTTTGATACCTTTAATGAATACACTAGTGGCTACGCAAGGATCTCTCCCTGTAAATGTGAAAGCTGTTTCAATAATCAATAGTTAGCAAATCAATAGTTTTATAGTGCATAAGAGATATCTAATAAAGGCTATCAACGGTTACGTAAGGAGAACAAGTAAGCCCGAAGTGTCATCATATTTAGGCATAAAAATATACATATTTATCTATCTAAACACTACTAATTATTCCTATTATTTTGCTTTATATCATCCTACAGGATAGAGGACAGTAATTTGAAGGTTAATTGTAATTTAGAATACTTACGTATTCTGAACATCCTGCAACAATTTTTGCAGATCCCACTTGCTTTGTTTTATCAGAGTATTAGGAAGGAGATGCCAGCCGCCCAATTGCTTAATTATAGTAATCAGTGGTTTCCCAGCTAGTTTTTCGATGATTTCATTAGTATCTATGCATGCGTCGTAGTAGACACGAGCTTTCGCTTCAGCTCCTTGAGTATTTGTGACGTTGACTTTTTCTGAAAACACAGTGGCAATGTGACTCTGTCCCGTTTGTAAATCATCTTACGTATTCGGTTTGAGGATTTGGTCTTAGGCTTGATAAAATATTAACACATACAACTTGAATTATAATTTTAATATTTCTGCGTTAATTCAGAGTAATATAATGTTTCATATTTAATGAAAGTAGAATAGCCGTGTAAAGAATTAAACAGTTTAGATCCTTGCAATAAAATTATACGAGTAGGTATATGTGCCACGCGATTCAAAATTTAAGATTTTAAAAGTTTTAGTTCAATTTTCTGATGTCTTAGTTTTACGGAGATTCACATCTTTCAATAACTTTAGGCGTTGTACAGAGTAGCACTTTTTTGTATAGTACGAATACTGATACTTATATGAATTTTGAGTATATATTAAGTGCGACAAATATATAAGTATTTCAACAAAGAGCGAAACTCTTGATTAGGCTCTTAATTCTTACCCTTCCTCATGAAGCCTCAGAAATTGTAGCGTAAATAGCGAAATACACAAGGATATACTAATGTAAGTGTCAATAAACACAAATGATTTCATAGGATTTCCACTTTTATTTGTATATAAAACAAAGACTACAATCGAACAAAAAAGTGACCTGTTGCAACGAATTCAACGTCACAGCTACGTATATTTGACCAATAAATAAAAGTTATTGTAAAGTAAATGATCACCGAAAATGGTGTGCAAATTGTTCATGCAAATAAAAACGCGATAAACGGTCGAGTCAGATACAAATTTTCAATGAACTACTAATTGGTTATAAATGTAGCGCCGTGAGTGTTATGTAGATAGCAAAAAAATGCAGTAGAAAATATTTACTCATAGTTTTATAAAGATACGATCGTCAATCTGCTAACAGCGGAGAGCACATAAAAGAAATAACAAGGAGAGAACATAAAAGAAAGAAATGTTGAAATAAAATTAACTTAACATTTGGCAAGATACTGATTCATACAGGTCTGAGCAGAGCCATGTAATGGAGTTAATATTATAAGAGTGAGTACAAAGAGTTATCAAGTTAACAGAATCAACTATACTATAGATGTCACTCCTGTGCACATATCACTTCAATTCGTTCACTCCCTTAATAATGGTTAACTGCATTTAGGAGATGGAATTTGGAATTGATTTTATCCTTTTCATTTTATGGAACACTTGAAAATTAAACGAAATGTGATGAGGAATTAGTAAGCATAATTTTGCTTTATCAACCTACTAAAATATTACAGTGGAACCGAAACTAGTACTTTAACTATTTTCACACACCTTGCTGTTAGTACTGACATAAGAGTAAAGCTGTTAACAAGCAAATGTAATATTTGTATACACCTAAATTGCACGTATGTTTCGAATGGATAGCATTTTACATTCGTTTACATGTACATGTTTGTCATGTGAGCAATTGGAATTTCCGAGGTTTCCGGTTTAGATTTGGATCGCTCGGTGACAGGGGGTATGTAGCTATAAGCTTTGCGAAATGTACTGCAATGGGAGAAAATTCGAAATGATAAACGCTAACAAACGTATATAGCAACCGATAAATTTCCAAAAATCTAGAAACTAAAACAGTAGTACATGATCTGTTCATCCCGAATTAAACTCAGAAAGCTTTAACTCAGTTGCGCATTATTCAAATTACTAATCCTACGTAAAATTACATAAACGCTTGTTCAATGAATTTAATACATATAAACGCCGAGACGGTATTAATTTAAATGTCACGGTCATTAATTTTTTAGAAAAAGAGATTTGTATTTATAGCATCTCCATTACAAGAAATCTGAAAGTCAACTTACGATCATTAATTTAACAAGACTAATGATGTCGCTATGTAGGTACATACGATCCATTAGTTTCTGTATAAACGCAATTGAATATAAATTTGGACGGTCTGTACCGACGTTTCAGTTTTGAGAACCTTAGCAATAAACTCGAAGGAAACTGTGGATAACTTTTCTCTGTAGATTCTACCTCCGTTCTAGTATTGCAATAGCAGACTAAGGAATTGAGGTCACTTTGGTCGAAATAGTACAAAGTATTGGTCGTAAATTAGAACTTTTCCAGTAGGAAGAGAAATTAAGTAGAACTCGGATGATGGTACTAAAAGATTTCCAGGCAGAAGATCACCTGTGGGTGATGACAGTAATATATGAGGTATATAAACAAGCGACCAATCAGAAGACAAACATTTAAAAATTCATAATAATGTTCAACACAAACGAGAGCGTACTTTTGTCTGGCTTTATACACTATGTCTAATTGTGCAAACTGAATTGTGTGTGCAATTGAATAGTTTTTAACGAAATTCATTATGACAACAGTATGAACTGTAAAGAAAGTAATTTTTATAATAAAAAGGAACAGATTTTTAGCATCTTATTATACTTTTTTATTACATAAACATTGCCACGGAATCGAATAACTGAGGGCGAAGAATTTGGATAACAAATAAATAATTGTTTACAAGAAACATGTAAGAATATTGTGATTACCGATTTTTCATTTGGCGCTACTGACACAGGCAGGTAATGAAACGCTATAAATGTTACCATACGAAAAAACCTAACATATCGTATACATATGTATATCATACCTAGTCCATTAGAGCTCTTTCAGACCTGCGGATTGTCGGCGCAAATAAAGTCGTTTTCGTTCATACGAAAACGACTTTATTTGCGCCGACACAAAACGTGCATATAGGCTCATGCCTATATGCACGTTTTGTGTTCTCCGCGCGTTTTTTACGAGTTTGGGAGTGTGGAACTCAGTCTCGGCCCCTTCGAAAAGGTATATCTTCAACACGTATGCTAAAACGAGCGCGCCGAAAATATGCCGGTGTGAAATAGCTCTTAAAGATAGTCAACTAACGACCAAACACATTATGAAGCAAAACGTAATCGTTTGACAACGGAAATACCTCTTGTGGTCATTTCATAGTAAAAGGAGCGTTATAACAAGTCAATGCTACTATTATTAATAATATAACATAACTTACCAAGAGCATATCTGATAATTAATTGATTCTGCAATTCGATCTTGCTAAAGATGCCCCAGCTGGATTTCCCTTCGGGAATGGGATTGTTCTTAATCCAACCTCCACAGGCGAACTCATAAAAGTCTTTACAAGGATCCTGGGTCTCGTCAATGGCTCTGATGACTTCACTGGCCGTGTAGATGCAAGAACTGGCTAGGCAAACGCTGGATTCTATTAGCGGAATACAAAAACAAAATATCCATAAGTAAAGTTTAACTCGACCAAATTATTCTTTGTTTCTTTGTTCGCCAGGTTGCGGTACGCGTTGGTAACAGTTACCAAGGTAATAATTGTACATTCGTTGGGAAATAAACGACATTGAACGTATTAAATTGGCCCAATAAGTGAACAAGTGCAACCGCACTTCGTTGCTCGAACACAATCTGATGAAGCCATCGTGTGCATATTTACATACGTCATAAAGATGAACGCTTACATAAACGTGTCAAACATATTTCCATAAAAGACAGATCAATACCAAATGGTAGGTATATGTCTTATACTTAGTTTTATAGATGGCCCGTTAAACAGCTGTCAGGAGTTGACCGAACTCCGATATTATTTTCAATTAGAATACAATAAGTAAATGGGAATTGTGAAATAATGTATATACTTTCTCGTTTCTTAGAATTTTCAGGTAGCATAGTTTATTTTTAACATGTAAATATTGTGTATATTAGTTATTATTATTTATTAAAATAAACCTTTTCAGAGCAGCACAATTATTTTATTTTACAATTCCTTGTGGTATAAAATATTGTCTTATATACATAATAATATGTATGATGTAATTACGTAACCTGGTATTAATCATATATGTCGTATTACTTTCTTCCAATGAACGTTGATGCAAGGTTAACCTTTAACTTTATGTCATTACGGATGTACAAAAAAATCTTATCAAACATATGTTACACGACAAAAAACATTGACAGGTGTTACACGTTGATATGTGTCAACATATGTTAACATATGTATGTTACACCACAAAAATGATAAACGGTTTAGAACTTAAATAGATCAAAGTAATAGAAAGTAAATTATAAAAATATTCCAAAATGTTACGACAGTATCTGTCCATGCACAGGTGTTTATTATCACTAGCCTAATTAATCTCATTCAATCATTTCATGACGCATACAAGTCCTCCGTGGACTGTAGAATGTGTAATGGCGGTATCCCTCTAGTCGAAACACTAATAAAAAATATTCAGCATCCACAGCTGGCACAATTTAGCTCGTATTTAGGAACATCTAATTCCATGTTACGTATTACATCGTTTATCGCAGCGTTAAAACACATAAACGCGTCAGTAACGAGAAACATTATGTACCATAGCAACGAAGTCCACGGGCTACTGTTTCATAAACGCCATGATGAAACCATAAAAACAATTGCATGCCGCGCCTGAAATGGTTACGACAAATAACACCATCGTTTACGACCCCCATCAAATGTTGTCTTTATGGGGAAGATGACCTATTCTGAAGGGCATAGAGCACGTGATCTGTATTGAAAAGATACATTTTGGGTACAAGTAAAGTCTAAAGGCATATTTTATCCGAAGAACGTTTAGTTGAAATAAATGATTATAAGTAACACTGGATGCAATCAGCCCTTCGGATGAAATAGCATGTGAAAAATTAAATACATATCCCCGTATTACAAAGGGCACGTATGCCAGGCCCTAGCCTCTATACTTACCAAGAACGGTAAACAGTGTTCCACGTTTATTGTGCTCCACGTTTTCTCACTTTTGACGAATAGCAAATATTGCATCTTTTCTAATATATTTTACGACTGACAATTATCATAAAATCTGTTAAATAACATATGAGTCACTTGATTTTAATTACTAATTGAGCACAACCAAATTTTGTTTTCCAACTGTAAGATGTTTGGAAACTTGACTACACTGATGGTTTAAGTTAAAAAATTTCGTAGGAACTGAACTTCCGAGTTCACGGTCGCTTAAAGCGGGAGCGCGACTCTTTCAGATAGTGATTGGAGGAAGGATGACGGCATGTGCGGCCGCATATCGTCGTAAGAATCGGAAGGCGCTAGATGAGGAGGCATTGAAACTCCCTGGTGTAGAGGCCATAGGAGCGTTGCATCGGGAATGCACTAATGAGTTTCGTTGGAGATTCTGAAGTTCTCATATTAGCACATTTTGAGTGCGGTAAAAATCCAAGGATACCGGTGTATCTTTTGAATGGTTTCCCCAAAACTGAACAAAGCTAAGGATAGGAAAAAAAACAGTCAACTCCAGACCAGTTATTCTTTAACAATTTTGGCAGGAAAAGCTATAGCTTGTATGCCTTAAGAATCTTTGTGGCATAGTAGTATTAAAAATTTGAATAAAAAATTAAGAGTGGAAAACTTCACCTTTAGCGTCAGGTTTGTAGCATGGCGGTACTGGCAGATAGGTGGGTCCTCGCATAGCCAGAAGCAAGGAAGTTGTTAGCAGAACTGCTAATATGAGTATTCCAGAAGTCACCACAAGTATTCGTTCTAGCTTTGTCCGTTGATGCCATCCAATAAGGGAAACACCCTGAAAAGAAGAAATATGGATATTTTAGAACCTCAAAATGTATATACTTAGATTAAGGCCGAAATACATTCTGTGCAATAAAAAGCATATGCCAATAAGTGGGAATATTTCTTAATACGCTAAGAAAGTTTTTAGGTTAATTGTCTCGGGCTTTCTACAATCAAGATTTAAGAGAATATTTTTAAACCCTTTAATGTTATTATTGAAGACATTTAGGAACTAATTTTGATCAACCAAATTGTGTTTTCCGATACATATGTACAATAAAGCTCCAAAGTGTCAAGTGCAGCAAATTCCTCTTGCAATGTTTAACTACACTGGCGGAGGAAAGGTTTATTTGTGTTTTTTGGGAAACCCTTGGAAAAAATTCCAAAACGTTCCTTCAATCCACTTTATGGGATATGTCCAACACATATAGTAATAAGTAGTAGAACCTTTTTTAAAATATTTCTCCTGCAATATTTACCTAAAATCTTTAACTCAGCGGTTCCGTATCGAATTAAAATATAGATTTGAATATGTATGCATTATCAACGTAAATAGACATATACAACACAATATGATTAGCTGTCTTTTTTTGTTATTATAAAAAGGTAAAATATTTTCATTTTCTGTAAAAAACATCCATAAAACCGATTGCAATACGATTCAGTGGTTTCATGTATTACCAAGTATGGTGCGAAAACTAAAATAGCTTAAACAGTTTAGGTATTAATAAAACATTAATTATAACATTTATACCAAGACAATAGATCCCTACAATATGGCAGTCATATCTACTCAATAGCTATAACATGCATTTATTTTCTCTGTTTAAATATGCAGTGTATTGCATGAAAACTGGAGACGTCATAATAGCAGCATACAACTCCATTAGTGCAATAGAAAATAACATCACGTGCCATCGTACATACTAACGATCAGCCTTTTGAAACTGAAATATACACTGCAGTATGTTTTCATCGGAGAGAACCTAGTTTTAAATCCCTATTACAGTGAACGCGTTTAAATAGACCTGCCACGAGTTAATTGCCAATCAGTTTGCCGAAAATTTTTCCAACGTCAAAGGCTTTGTGTTTACCACGTTTACATAAAGACTGGGACATCGTGCACTTGGTAATTAATGTCCCGTTAGAAGCACAAATGCTATAATAATTCTCACTAGTTGACCATCATGTAAGGGCTGCACAAATGTAGTTTTATTATACTTGAAAGTTCCATTAGAATTGTTACCAGCGAATTGCTACAAATGTTGTGGACGTATCTATAACATAGGTACTCTTTTACTAGGGAGACCTAACCAACGCGGTTAATTTCGATTTTGTTCCATTCCAGCGTGCATATCGAAAGATAATGATAAAGGTCTGTAAGGATGTTTAGCACTCGATACTCTCTGCCCGCCCCGTAAGGGACTTGGCGTGCAACAAAAGTAGGTATTAATTTTTTTCTCCTTGTTTCCGCCGTGAAAGATGTTCCAAAGTGATTACCAGTGCGTAACGCGTAATGCCAATTTAAGATTTAGGATAAGCGTTGCTTCTAAGATTAATCTTAGATGGGATTTGATATTGTCTTATCGATTATGAGCTCCGTATAGGAAGTTTTCAAGTTTTCCAATTACGAATAAAGCCTTTAATCGGCTACTTTCACAGACATCCCAATTTCTAAAGTACGTAATTAAGATAATATACAATGATCTCTCGAAAATATCATATTTAGTTTTCTTTCAACTGCCTCGTTGGTCGTGTTGGTTGCAAGTGCGACTGCCGCACGGGAGGTCCTGGGTTCGATTCCCGGATCGGGCACTACTAAATTTTCTAATTTAGATTTTCTAGTAGTGGCTCGAAGTCAGGATATGTGCCCGGTGTATGGAAATAGGCTCACCACCTATTCCATCGTGGGACTTAAAAGTAACCGGTGCAACACACGTGGGAGTGTTCTATATTTCTCTGCCTACCTCTTCGGGCATTACAGGTTTAAATTATTTATATATTATGCTAGTTATATTTAAATATTATGCTAGCCATGTACGATTTGGCAAACTGTATAAGTTATAAAGAATAGAACATATAGATACAATAGAACATATATGGTGCTGATACCATTAATATTTAAAAAAAACTCCAAAACACAAATAATTTCTTGATGTTATGTTTGCTGAAAATGTTTCCGCAATTATAAGATAAGGTTATCGAGGATTATGACCCTGTAGATGTATTAAACATTGATAAAGACTTTAATTATATTTTTTTAATATTAAATATCGTATTAAAATTTCATAATTTATTACTGTTAAATAATAATAGTGTTATATAATATAACCTTTGGTGGCGCTTCTATCTTTGCTGAAAATAATGCCATCGTCGCTAAAATCACGAAACAATTTTCCTACTTTCAAAAATACCTTTTAGTCAATCAAAATCGCAATAAACTATGATCACTATTACTATGATTTTCTTATACATATTCCGTATTGCAACGAAATGCACATTATAATTATAATTATGCTTAAATTGTATTCAACATCATAAAGTACGTTGACGTGCAAAGGAAGATTTAATATGAATAGCCAACTCGTAATATCATCCAATCTAAATCGAATAACGTCTAATTGGATTGAAGCCAACTTCTTAATTAAACAACAACACGGAGAAGCTATTAAAATTTATGACACAAATTAGTATTACTGTTGTGACAAAATTAGCATGATGTAACTTTTATATTACACACGTGATTATTACAATGGCAAATGTATCATCACGCCTGTAATCCCCGAAGAGATAGGCAGAGGAGTGTAGTACGCTCGTAATTTCACCAATAACGTTTACATCCCGCTGTGGAAGCCTTTCCCTTCAGGGTAACAAAACGTGACGTCATTTTAAGCAATATAACTCGCAGCAATAGAAAGTAGCGATATGAAATATCTATGTAGGTATGGTCCGCTGGCACCTATCAACATTTGCTAAGGCGCATGATCCACGCAACATAGTAGGCAGCTAAAACATGTGACTATACAATAAATTAATAATTGAAACCCTATTTCGACCGTCGGTACATCCGTACCTGGTTAATGCCAGTTTGTTCTTATATACTGCCTCGTTGGTCGTGTTGGTTGCGAGTGCGACTGCCGAACGGGAAGCCCTGGGTTCGATTCCCGGGTCGGGTACTACAAAAATTTTCTAATTTAGATTTTCTAGTAGTGGCTCGGAGTCTGGATATGTGCCCGGTATATGGCAATAG
>DWFO01003203.1:0-12599 GCA_018246595.1 Mimoniades nurscia nurscia | reverse complement strand
TCGTGAATAATGTAGCTTTCGAATGGTGAAAGAATTTTTAAAATCGGTCCAGTAGTTTTTGAGCCTATTCATTACAAACAAACATACAAACAAAGTTTTCCTCTTTATAATATTAGTGTAGAAGTGTAGATAAGTGACCCAGTGTGAAGCGGCCGACGTCGGAGTCCTCGACGCCGACAATCGTACGAGGCACCGACCTGGCCGCACAGCAGCTCGTACATGACGGCGCCGAAGCTCCAGTAGTCGGCCACGCGCTCGTCGCACTCGCCGCGCTCGCCGCGCTCGGCCATCGGGCACTGCAGCTCGGGCGCCACGTAGGCGGCGCGCTCGGGGCGCAGGCGCAGCGCGCGCAGCGCCATGTCGCGGCCCGGGTAGTACACCATGTACGTGAGGATCACCTGCCCGCGCGAGCCCAGCAGGATGTTGGCCGGGCTCAGGTCTCTGCTCGACACACGCCACGTGTTTACGTAATCTCACTCATTATTACATAGATATATCAGTGAAAATCTCACTTCGCCTTCACGTAGCCTACGCCCTTCTCATTCTAAGAATTCCGCGTTCAATAGTAGAAGTACGAAAGAGTTTAAACGATAATGATGACGAGACATAAGCGGTGATTTTTATCAGTTTTTAAATTTTATACATATGGAGCGGCAGCGACAGTTTTTTAACACCATCTGTTCAACGATGTTTTAGATACATTTTTTCTACCTGGGCGAAAAAACTTAACTAAAACTACTGTGATTAGGAACTTTCGCACCGGTCCTCAAGGGATCGCAATTTGTACAGTTGAACATGCAGCTTAGTGTGCATTGACAAGGAATACGCGTCTGGTTACAAGAAGTAAACCGATCATCATCATCATATGCAGCCCGCCGCCCGCGGGCCGCGCGCCCCGGGCTCCGGGCTCATCAAATGTCAGGCAAATTCAAAAAGCACCGATCCACACCCTTGGGCCTGAAAAACCACGCTTGGTCTACCTCAACGACAGTTCATTTCGAAGTCCACTTAACCGATTCGCTACTGATGGCACGACAGGTGTGTCATCAATGTTTTTTACTTGTTGCTTGTGACACGAGAGGCGTGTCATTTTTGTCAATTTTGTCAATTTTGAATCGAATGTAACACCCTCAAATTAAGTTTAAGAAGCGTCTACCCAGAACAAAACTATCATGATTTTCCACGTAGATTTAGCTTGTTGTGTTGGCCTCTGGATATTGTGTGAATTTAAAATTTGACCTTTATAAATTGCATTAAAAACCGATTCGTTGCTGATAGCACGACAGGCGTCTCATCAATTTTTTTACTCGACTGCGCATGTGAATTCCTACCCCAAAATTGCCATACTAAATGAATAACCCCCAAATCGAACATTTTTTTATAGAAACTAGTTTTCTTTACCAATTCCTTGAATACAACAAAACTTAAACAAAAGTAATTAAAATCGTCACCAAATATTTGAAACATCTCCAAAAGCAAAGTCACTTTTACCTTCCATTTCAGGAAAAACACGTAGTTCACCTCTTCAAAACCAATTTTATTAATGTATCGTTCTGTACACTCCCGTATTTTGATGCAAACTAACATTAAAACATGGTCTAAACCCATAAAAAAGCAAAAAAGCATGTGGTTATATATACATGGCTGATGGCACAAGCGGCGTGCCATCAACTTCTATGGTGGTTGACACGCCAGTAGTGTCACAGAAAATTTGTTCATGGCCATGGCGAAAAGTTTTCGAAAATGAGCGCGGCAACGAATCGGTTAATAGGGTTTGTAACAATAACGCGAGCCAGCCGCTAACGGCAACAGTGAGCACTCACCTTTATGCCTCGTAGATCGCGCTCCCGGGAAAAATAGCGAACGTTTCAAGCCACTATCGATATGCAGCTTTTGAAACGTTATATGTGTTTTATAAAATGATTTTTCGTTATTGTAGGTACCTAATATTTGAACGCTTCATGCGGTACACGGCGTAGTCGCTAGTACGTTTAAACTAATGGATGACTGAGCTTTACTGGTTTTTTGGTTTTGATAAATCGTGTTTTTTGAAAATTATTTTTAGATACGAATTACGTAGTGATGACTTATGACTTACTGATGACACACTTATTGATGATTTTAATTCATATTACAATGAGAATTCAAAATCATACATATAAATTAACCCTATAGACCCACAATACCGCTACACTATAAACAAATCGAATTGAAATCGCATGACACATCTCTTTCAAGATACGCAATCACAAACAAATGAGCTCGTTAAAATAAATGTACGATGCACGAAACCCTTTACCTAGGTCATGTCGTACATAAATAATAAATGTTTGCACAAAACACTAGGTGTAAAGCAACGCAAACTTATTTCAACAGAAAAGTGAGGAATTAAATTTATACCTGAATCAGGCGCGAAAGGAAAATCAATTTAAAATTTAATGTATTTATATATATGTATATACATCCAAAACCTTAAAATTGTTAGTAAAATTAACGTTTTGCTGATTTTTCGTAGAGTCGAAAAAGAATATTACTCGCTATTGCCATAAAAGTACATTTACTTCCATTTTTAATACACTACACGCATGGTAAAAATCTGTGTAATCAAAATATTTTCTTTATTCCACTTTTCCTCGAATTAAATAACAAAAATATTTCTGCTGCACGAACTCTTTGTGCAATTCCATTCAAACTACGAGAGCCACAATTACAGAACATGACGAAGCAACTGGGCGTATATGTAGTCTTTAATATCATTGTTTTTTCATAATAGAAATAATTCAAACGGATCTTCATTCAGTAAAGAGATCCACCCATAAAGTTGCGGAGATTTTCATTCAATCCCATACCTAAAAACCGAAGTCATTCTGTAACGAATGCGGGTAAAAACAAGTAAAACTACGAGGGACTCTACCGCACTTGTCCATAGCGTAACTAAATGAATCAAACAAGGAATAAATCTGGAATCCGAACAAGATCCAATCGTGCTACAAGAAAATAACAAAGGGTAGTGTAGGTGTCAGGTGGTTCGCTCGCGTGACCACGAGCGGCCGAGATTCCTCTTCACTCACTTAGAGGATCACCTTACACCAACATTCCTGTAGTCACTGCCGACATTTTATTAGAGCTTTGACTTGACCAATTACAATGCCAATCTATCCTTTATTTATTTTTTATTGGTTCTCTCTTTCAGGAATGTGTCGAGGAAAACTGCACCATATTGTTTTCTGGAATCCTTATAAAAGTATTACCTATTAGTACCGAAGGTTTCATTGACCCGAAATACGCCTTTTAAGTTGACATGTATCTTTTAATGTATATTCAACCGCTATATTTCACCACTAATCTGTAACTAAAATTATTTTAATATTATATTAATATTAATTATTAAAATTAATTATATTAATATTTGAGTTTCTTAACACATTTTCTCTATTAAAAATAAACTACTAGAAAAGAACATAAACTACTAAGAAAATAAACTACTAACAGCATCCGAATGAACACAGTGCTTCTCGATCGGCAATCGCGCTCGCAATCACTGCACCAACGAGACAAGAAATGGTAATAAGAAATTATATATCATATTAAATGACGTAACGACCTTAATTTGATTTCCAAACTATTGTCTGATTATAATATAACTAATGTTGCAAACAGATGGTCGATAATCGCATTGGATCGCCTAAAAAACGGACAAGATTTTTAAATAATTTGCAATAGACCGCGAGCTAGACGCGATGTACAAACATCAAAAACAATAAATTTTTATAAAAAGTAACATTGGTTGCATCAGTAACGTGTAATACGTAAGCGGCTTGTGACGGCGGTGGTCGATCGCGGGCCAGATAGTGCTCGTAGGCCGAGAGGCGCACGACTGCTGTCGAAAGTGAATTGTCGTGCTCGCAAGCGGCATGTCGCCCCAACATTGGTACTTGTGTGGCGGCGTGACTAAACTTTCGCGCAATCGGACATTAAGAAGGCAATCATGAATGACCTTATGATTCCAGACGACTCCGAGTAAATGCCACTTGAGTTTAGATTTTAATAGCCACAAGAATTATTTAGGTCTCCATTGCATACTTTTCTCTAACTAATATTTAATATTACAATGTTTCCAAAATCTTAATTCAACTAGATATGTATATACATATGTACATACATCGATTAACATTTTTCATTGAACTTAATTACAAGTTAGGCAAAAGTTATCGATTGAACAAACATTTTATTGAGTGCGGACATCATAATATGTACCTATCTGAAAAAAAACGGAGCAGAGGTCAAGTGCAATATTTATATTATTATCAATTGTATGTCATCGGCATCGTCCAAGCGATGTTTTCACTCGCGGCACGCCGCGCCGTGTTACCTTTCGAAAGCGTCGGCTCATAAACAAAGCGACCTATGACCTCAATAACAATGTGAGGCAAGCGTGCGAAACGGGAGATGCACCGCGACTTGCAATAATTCTTTCGGGACCCATCGAGCGTCTCCGGCAACATGACGCGCTGTAATTTACCGCCGTCGGCACTCCGCGCGGCACGCCGCTCGCGGCCGGCCGCGGCGATCGCGTGCCCAGATAACACTATATTCTCATAATTCTGACCCAAATCTGATTGTTTCACTTACGTGTCACACAAATATTGTGAGAGTGCATCTTCCACTTTTACCTTTTAAAAGATGTAGACACACTCCTTTGTATTATTTGAGGTCTAACGGCACTTTTCATTCGGGGTCACTTCTTAACTTTGTTTCAATATGCCGATAGATTGACCTTGCCTCATTAAAACAAACGTACTCGTAAGTATATGTTCAAAGTGGCAATAGACAAATTGTTGGTGTTATCTGATATGGTGGAATTCGTGACTCAAGATAGATTGCCTCGTAATTTAGTACAATTGACATTTAAAAGACCTTGTTCTAGTATTGTTTTAACCTTTTTATTGCACCTACCAGCTTAATTCAAGAAAACAATTCTAGATAACATCTCTTATGATGTCTTGCAAACTATAATTATAAATTTCAAATTACATATATCAGGATTACCAGGATCATGTTACAAGCATGAACATATGAAACAAAGACTAAATTTTAGTTTTTTAAACTAGACGAAAGGTTTGAAAGAATAACTGCTTTTTTTAGTCCAGTTGCTGCAAAAGCGACTGCTGCTCGAGAGGTCCTAGGTTCAAATGCCTGGTACTATTGAACTTTTTTCGAACTGTCATTGAATTTTCTAGTAGTAACTAGGAGTTTGGATTTATACCCGGCTTGCGGCAACAGGCTGTGAGGGGTGACCTCTATACCACAGTGAGGCGCGTAACTGGTGAAACATGATAGTGTACTACGCTTTTCTGGCTACCTCTCCGGAGAATACAGGCGTGATGCTACATATCACGCAAACCAAATCTACTATTTACAAGTATTCAATGAAGTCTTTTAGAATATCCAATTTAAAACTCTGCTAAAGATGATAGAAACGTTTTAGTTGCGCGATACATATTTCGTCTCCGATCAGATGCACTTTGAGCTGGAAATGGGTGCAATACACGCCGCTCGTACATTGTGTAACGGCATTCACGCGGCGCTTCCCAAAGGGTACGTCGTGGTGTTTGCTCACCGCGACGTACACGAGTGCTCTTTGATACTTGGGACGCGACATTATCTACATATAATTATCAACTATGCGGAAATGCCGAATCTACAATTACATACTACTAGGTATCTGTACCGGTGAAACGACTACGTATCTGTACCTTATTTATAACGAAATACCTATATTATTACTTGGAATTTGAAATGTTATATTCACAACATAATTAGACTAGGTAATACATATTACAACTTAATAAGTGAAAAACGAATCCTGTGACCTTGCTGCATCGTATACGATAATAATCAGTGTTTATTTTAAATGTTAACAAAGTAGTTTCCCACCGTCTAGCAGAGGGAACAAAAAGTAGTGATAATAGGAACAAAACGCTTCTTAAATTAAATAAACACGCACAGCTACGCGCTGTCGAGTTCGGTATAATTCGATAATTTACAAGTGAGTCTCCAGCGGGCGCCTTGGGCTTGTACATACAATTCTCATGAAATTCGGCGGCAGCCGGCGATCATATCGGACGCACGCTATCCATCACCGCGCTACGCACGCAACCGAACCAGATCACCCATTATTCCACGGCAACGGAGACAATGTGTATCTAATTATTATACACTGGATAGTCGGACTGCCCATCGATTCTTGGCCGCGCTAAATGAGCCTAGCGAAATAAAAAGGGCCCGGTGTCATCGGCATAGTTATAATAGGAATATGATTTGTTTCATAACAATATGACGGCGGCAGGTGGCGAGGAGTGTCGCGTGGAGCTGCACCTCGTTATTGAAACTGACGAGGGGTCACAGCAGCGTGAGCGATCGCTACGCTCGAAATGAATACATTAAGATAAAAGGAAAGGAACCATTCTCCACCTCAATTACGGCAACCCACACAATGATTAGACGTTTCACTAGGTGTGCTGAGCCTCTATCACCGTACGACTTGAGTTATTAAGTGCTAGCTTTGTTATAAATACATTCAACATGACGTGGATTAATGGAATGAAATACCCGTGACTTTTTAAATTAGATGGTCTTCATTCCTTGTCAACATTCTGACTCCCGGATTAAGAACAATATTTTTTTACGCACCTATTTATATTTGGGTACGTCTTTTTTAACTTACTCTTGCCTGGTCTATTGATGTAGTGTTACTGACCTTGATTGCTGAACTGGAAATGGTGAACTCAATCCCAATTCAGAAAAATTGTGCGATGAGCACGAGTTTCCTATATATGGATTCAAAATACATAGCTGAAGAAGTATCATCAGCTGTTTAGTTACCACACTACAAGCTCTACATGGGGATCAAAAAGCCAAGTGATACTTCTCCCAATATATGTATATTTAATTCCAAATCTCAAGAGCGAACCTTTTGATATCTATATAATCGTGTGTTTATTACTTTGCAGTCACATTACAATCCACCAACTGTTGTACTATGAAGTATTCCATTTTCATTTCAATTAAATAATCTTACACATGGATGACACACCTATAACATAATGCTCGTCACATATCAAATGAATGACAGAACGTCCAAAATGCGGCTATAGGAAGAGCGTGCGAATAATATGAACTGGATATACGTTATCCGAGCACAACGGCGACCTTCATCTTGGTCCGGATAGAATACAGAGTAGCGCAATAACAAGAGACAGTCGGGAGGTGAACGTCGACGTTTTCGTATGCAAAAAGCGTTAAGTGTTAGCCGACGCGGTTGTACGGGCCGAACATTAAACAAGAGCTTGCGAGCTGAAATAGAAATGGGTTGTTTGAGTAGGGTTCTTTCGCGAACGCAATTGTACTCGAACGTGTCTTGTTAGCGAATGCGCTATGCAAATCGCGCCAACCGATGTTACTACCAAATTGTTATCGTTAGTGACAAGCCACATTGTACACTCATTGTCCCCGAAATAATCCTCTTCCGTACGCGGCGTTGAATCATTTGCAAGAAATATTCTAGAAAATATAATAACGCACTAGAGAACATTTTCACAATACAAGACTTACACAAAGGCGAACAATGCCCATCAGGTTGTCTGCGTCGTGAATTCCTCTTACATGTATGCTACTATAGAAAAATATATGACCGCATTTTCAATTTAATGAAAAAGAAACTTTGTTTTAAATTCGTTGCGGATTTCAATGTACCTTAAAATTACAGCAGAGCACCTATACTTAAAACAACTCCGTAACAGTCATCAACATTAAAACGTAAGCAACTTTAGAAACTATTCACTAACAAAAACGTTCATAACACACAGCCAACCCAGGCGGTTGTCGTTACGCAGGCACTCGATGCATCTACTCGCACGCGGCTGCGAGCGCGGACGAAAGTTTTAAGCTCTTTACGCGCCATTCATCCTGCTAATGAGCCGTGATTAAAACACGTAGCAAAGACATCATGCCTTCACTGAGCGTGTAGAAACCATTATATGCTTGACAGATTGACTATTGCCTAACCTTCATGAAAATCCGTACAAAAGTTTCCAAGTTGTAGATTGCGAATAAAAATTTATTGCTACTGCAAGTAGCAACACTTTCAGTGGTCGTTCATTTTCTCTACTGAAAGTATTGCTGCTAAACGAATAATAGGAAAAAAATGTGTACTTAAACAATTTAAACGCAGACGGATCGCTTAAAATGCGGAACGACAAGCGCGCTCTAGACATTAGTAAAACACGTCAGCAGCAGTGTTCGCGAAAAACAATAAATCGGAGAAGCCGGCAATCATTGACAGGTAGTGGCACGAACGAACCGCGATAATTTCAAAGTGAATGACGACCCTAAAGTGTTTCGTATTCACCAACACGTATTCTCTCCCCGCTGCCCGCCTGAGAAGGAACTCCAACGTAGAGTGTACGAGTCTAAACCGACGGTAAATTGCAAAGTCATTACAATGTTTTACTTTTATTACAATGGGTTTCTTCAGGATAATGCCTGATAGTTAGCCTTTGAATACAAATGATATTGAAGAGAACTTCCATTACCGCCGGGAAAATAGAGAGTAAACCATATCGATATTAAAAATTATAATAAATATCTAGTAAGAACTTACACACGACGATCTCAAACCGGCCATATATGTGTATACATATCCGTATGTATAATGTATAGATGATTTTAAATCGAGACGCAGAACACACGCTGCGCCTCGTTAAGGTCGCTCTC
Source organism: Mimoniades nurscia nurscia (assembly GCA_018246595.1). Taxonomy (NCBI): domain Eukaryota; kingdom Metazoa; phylum Arthropoda; class Insecta; order Lepidoptera; family Hesperiidae; genus Mimoniades; species Mimoniades nurscia. Next base: position 3,824 of record DWFO01003203.1, on the reverse strand, counting down.
AGGTCGCTGATAACTTACTGTAATCCCGATTATAGAGCGTCCTCAGTTACTATAAAATAATTCTATAAACATAATGATCACGTTATTTACAATTAGCTCAACATACTTAAACAATTACATTAATATGAACATTGCACTTCTTACCTACTTATATTTTATTCGCACTGAATCCAACGTAAAATTACACGACACGGAATTTATATGGACGTCTAAGAATTCTTGGAGTTTTTTTACCCCGCTAAACGCGACCTCTCGCGGAGGTGCACATTATCTAGAGTCGATTGAAAATTACTATCTCAATAGCCTCGTTATTTATAGGATCTATCAATTGCGTCAGCTCATGGGCCGATTTCGAGAGCGGATGTATCTATTGAACGAGTCATCTGTCAGAACTCGACAACTATTCATGTTAATTCGATGATTACTCTGTGTAGCTGTCCAGCACACGCCGGCACACTGGACGTTAAATTTTATTGCGGCCATCGATTGTTCCTATTATACATTAATATTGGTCGTGTAATTATTATTGACTAGATATTTATTAAGCATTAACCGTCATAATAATAAATTGAATTATGCTGTATGAAGAACACTGAAGAAATCGATATAGAAATGACGCATAATTATATTTTTCGATGAAGAGCGAAAAAAAACGAGTTACGTGCTAATCAACATATACCAAATAGTAAAGCTATTTTATACGATATTACGGTACTTTCATACTATACATGGACTTATTCCTTTGCCCAAACGCCATCATTACCAATCATATGTACCGCGTCGAACTATCAAGTTTTTTGTTGATTTACGATTTTTTGCCTTTATAATCTTTTTGAGTGTCTTCCTGGTCGTGTTCGTTACAAGCGCGACTGTCGATCGGGAGGTCCTGGGTTGAAATCCCGGGTTGAAGCACTATTATATTTTTATAATTTAGATTTTCCAGTAATGGCTTGGAGTCCGAAAACGTCCTCTGTGTGGCAATAGGCTCGCCATCTATTCCACAGTGGATGAAACATGTGAATGTTCTACATTCCCCTGCCTAGTTATTTGGAAATTTCAGGCATGGTATTAATCTATGGACGTATGAATTCCGTTTTACACATATTATCATAATACAAAACACAAAACAAGTGTAAAAATGGAAAATGCTACCATAAATTTAATAATTAATTTTATTACCTGAGCCTTGGATTGCATGTCTACTTAAGTGAGATTTATGATGCAAACTCACCGCCGCGACCATCTGCCTTATCGTTAAACGTTCACCACTCTTTATCCGCGGCTCCTAATGCGCTGTAATTGTTGGCGAATAAAAGAAAGCCAACTGAAAGGGTTCGACGCCGAACACGAAGCACCCCAGTCTAAAGCCATCATTGTAATAGAGTTTTCTTCCTCGGTCGCCGCTCGTTTATAAAAGCTAACTTATTTTCAAAGAAAAGTAATGAGAATCTAACTTAGCGGAAAACGGTCGGCGAGCCGGGCGGCTGTGTGCAAGCGGTGGCGTAGAGAAAAATATTTTTTACAATTTTAGCAGTGAGAGCACCTACAGTTCTTGAGCTCGCGCTCTTACAAAAGATTTCAGCCGTCGCTGTCGCCGTGCTCCTTATTATGAGTTTAATGCGAAATAGCAACGACTCTAATAGAACTTTATACAAACGGGGTTAGGGGCTTAAAGAAAATTATGCTTCTCGGCTCGTAATTAACATATAATTTGAAATCTCACACAGGTACCGCTGCACTTTACAATGCGTAATTCGTCATTTTAAATTAACCTAAAAAACATAATTTAAAGTTGTGGTTTATTGGAATTATTGATATTTCTTCGCCTTGTAAATATAAACATACATCACTGAGTAATTATAATAATAAGAAATTTATTATCAATAAAATAAACAAATGTAGTATTGGCTCACAACCGGCACAACATCAACTAGATCAGCATCGTCGAGCGCCGCTTGCAGACTCAAGAATACCAACGCGACTTAAGTAGCACAAAGTTATCGGCGCCTGAATTCAAAACTACTGCTTGAATTGCAAAAACTTAACGAAGAAAGTCGTTGTCGGGGGATGTCCATATATTGAGTGCAATTGCACAAAAAGGCACAATCTCTGCAAGATAGGATAACAACCGTGGAGGCGGAGTAAGGCTGAGACAGAACTAGGCAAACTAACATGCTCCGGATCTTTTCAGTTTTTAACGCTCCATTCATAGTCGAACTGATGATTTACAATCAAATTCGGATCAACTCTTATTTCTGTACAATTATGATATATATTAAACAGTTATTTTTATCGGAAACAATGGAAAACAGTACTTAGGCTGGACCTAAACTAGGAACGCTGTCCTTGCAATCTTTAGGAATCGTACAATTTAAGTATCGTTGAAAAACCAAATACCGTAAGAGTTGTGTCTGCAGGAAGTGACAAAGCACGCTGCATAGTGTAGCCGACGCCTTAGGGGGATAAAAACATGACATGAAGTCCCGCGCGGGCGTGTACGTTGTTTGCTTAAACGAGGCTCACATTAAGTGCCTCCGGAGTCGACTTCGGAGTCATCAAGCGTTTATTCTAAGCCCTCCTCACACTCCTTGTAACGGAACACGTTTTTCCTGCATAAAAGTTTTACAATCAAACTAAACAAAACTGAACAGAATTGTATTTGTCTTACTCGTACGTACGAGTATGCATCCAAGAAGTGAATTATATTGTTTTAAAGACCTAAAAGTAACAAATTTAAATATTAAATTTTGTACATTCGATGAAAGTTCCAAGTCTCGTGAATTGAAATATTTCAATACGCCTTATAAATGGTCATAAAACGCAAATGTAACATACTACAATTTTAAGAGATTAATACAAAAACAATATTTCAAAATTCTTTATGTTTCGATATAGTATTTAGCTAGCACACGTATTGTAATAATACGGAGGCTTCTCTAGAGTCAGTAAATTCATGATAATAGTCGCCAAGTCACGACTGTATGCCACATTTATCTAGTTTTCATCAAATATACGTCCACGTATAAAATCTATGTAAATCAAAAAGATTGTGATCATGACGCCACATTAAGAATTCTAAATAATAATTTATCTAAAAACACACGAAGTTAGTTTCTTTAGTCCGTTCAGATCTCAAATATATCTTAGTAAGAAATGTATCGTAATAAAACAAAAAGTTGTATGACTGTTCACTTATAATAGCGATATTAAATTTTACGTTAAACATTGGCTATGTAACTCAGGTGTAATGTTTTAATTGTTTAAATTTCAGCCTCCTACATTAAGACCCTGGAGTTCAAAGTCTAGTCACACATCTCTGATTACAAAGTTTTGCCCATTTTGAGATTAAATACACTTGCTGTGACGATACAAACAGCTTGGTGAGGAAATATACAAAAGTCAGTATTCTCCATTAAGATCTATGTATAAGGCATGTAAAGGTTATTAGCATGTACTGGGCAAGCATTCTAGATTTATCTATTTGTAATCCTATAAAATATTTGATGAAGAGAATGAATGATACAGTTTTTTTTAATGAAATAATAATTAACATACTTTTGCTTCGTACACCAAAATTATCAACATTGTCTTCATTTATAAAAACATCTTAAAATGTAGAAGGGAAGGAAATAGGTATGGAGTACAAGCCCCAGCACAAAATATAGCACAAGATATAGTCGAGGCAAGTCCCCAAAAGTGTAATACATGCATAGTTATTTATTGGTCCGGCGCGATCGCGGAGCCACGCACGTCCCGCGCACGCCACGCGCCCGTCCCGCGCCCGTCCCGCGCACGCCCCGCGCCCGTCCCGCGCACGCCCCGCG
>DWFO01003202.1:0-12601 GCA_018246595.1 Mimoniades nurscia nurscia | reverse complement strand
ACTGGTGAAACGTGGGAATGTTCTACATTCCTCTGCCTACCTCTTCGGGGATTACAGGCGTGAAGTTACTTTTTGTAGTTTACATATAGTTAGGGCGTCGGTCAGGGGTATTTAAAGCTTAAAAAACATATTTTTAAGCAATTAAGCTTAGACTGCGGGCCCACACCAAACTTACTAACTCAAAAAAAATTATCTGCAGCATTATTATGTCAAATCGAAATTAAAAAAACATGTTAAAAATGCAAACAAAAATAAATAGGCGCAAAAAAGACACGGACACTAAGTCCGTGGAGTTCAATTTATAATTTTAAAAACAAGCTTAATTTGTAAGGTGACCCGTGTACAAAGCATGCAATAACAGAAGTGTTGGTGATCTTCACGCTTAGTTTTTTATTGGTTATTATCAACACATTAAAAACAATTTATATTTTTAAATTAGCAATAAGAAACGCCTATTAAAAAGTTACTCAGCGTTGACGTAAATTGATAGGTGTATATAACACATACGTCTTTCTGATTTCCGGTTCATAAATTATGGAACTGCGTCGAAAGGCGTGAGATAAAAGTGTCTGGGTGATCATGAAACGTCAACAAATCTAACAAAATACGATTTGTTGCAGCTAAAAATACAAAATAATGTTGAGGACGTTTATCATTGATGGTTACGACCTCGGATTGTTTTCACAGAAGTAAAATAACACATCTACCAACTAAATCTTTTTTTATGTCTTACATCATTATCAAATTAGCATGGAGGAACTTCCGACATAATTTATTTTCTAGCTACTACATAATGAAAGAGTGTGTGTATATTTGTATAACATGTTTATGCTTAAACGGCTAAACGGATTAAGGTGAAATTATGTATGTAGATAGAAAATGACCTGCAATGACTCATAGGCTTTTGTTAGTAACATAACTTGCCAAACGGTGGCGCCACCTGACCAAAAGATAATGCTATAATGTAAATTATATAAGGTGTTTCTGACTCCGCAATTCATTGAACTAATAATTAGATAGACATTAATCAAGAATCAGTTCATATTAACACATCCTCACGGAATATCAAAATGCTGTTTTTAAATTTAAAGAGATAACTGAATTCCCAGACTATGTGTTATAAAATTTAGTTTGTTCTTAAAGAATTATAAAATTTTAAATTACGCCCAGTGGAGAGGCGGAAGCGGTTAGTCCATGATAGTATTATTCACAAATGCATTGCTTATTTATTGTTACATTAAATTAATTTTCTCTGTTAACTAAGAGTCAACGATGTAAGCCAAATATAATATACGTAAAAATGTACATATAATATTAAACATTTATTAATACGTTGGATCTATCCACTTGATAGCTAATTACAAAATGTTTTCATTAATGATGAATCATACATTACTTCGGGAGTGTTCGTAGACGCCGTGACATTGATGCTACGGCGGCTACGCCGGCAGCCAGTCGACTGCTTCAGGTTTTATTATACCCATGACCGTGGACATGACACTGGTAAACAAATTAATTTTGTTTTTACGTAAAACTGTACATATGACCTTAACGTTTATAAAAGACGCCAGTATATAACTGCTTGGATTATCAGTTTTTACGTGTAACATATGTTTGTATAAGAATGTTTAAATAACGTGTAAAGAATGTGCGAGCAATAAGCGCTTGATTATCATGCTTTATTCATTCTACTTTATTGATAAAGAAACATTATTAATTTTGTAGTAAAGTGCTGATTTTGGTTTATTAATTTTTCGATGAGTATATGTATTTCTATCTATAGTAATCATAAAATTTGTACAAAAGCTAATTTAGTCATCATCATCGACCCTGCTAAGTCCACTACAAGACACAGGCCTCGTGTAAGAGGTTATTGCGTATTCTCCCCGTGCATGGCCTGCGGGCTGAGGTCGCGGAGCACGGGTTCTCGCGTCGCCCAAGTTGCTAAAGTGAGTGCCATACCACAGTAAGCTAACGCTGGGTTGAGTCGTCTCTTACGACGCCCGCGTATCCTGGCATGGGATGGGGGCTGAGTCTATTTCTATATACGGCTCGGATGTTGCTTTCGAAATTAAATGGATTAAATGTCTACCCCAACTTTTCATAATCCTCTGACTCTGGTCAAAAATGCCAAGTCGCATTAGGTCCACTCTTTGTTACCAACAGTAAGGGCTAAAGAAAATTACATCACAAGAATTGCTGCTAATTTAAATGTAACCAGAAAAATTAAAATATGCATATAGAAACCTATATATGTGTATATAAAACTAGTTAAACTCAAACTGTATTTAGTTAGCGTGACCTATTATGGTCAAGCTCACTACACCCAACAGTACTCAAAATTTCACTCGTGCGATATATTTTAAAACTTCATATTATCTGTCATTCTTTTAGAAGTTAATTCGAAATGAATTGTAAACTGTTTCAATTTCAGAAATTTCAGCTATTTTTCAATTAAACGTTATCGAAATAGGTTGAGCAGTTTTAATACACGCACTTAATAGACAAGTATTTGTTACTTTGGTATTCTTTGTATAAATCATTACGAAAATGGTATCATATTTGCTATAGAATTCAGTCATACCCTACTACACAGCTTCATAACAACATTCCATAAAGTTTTTACAAAATACTATCTACATATAAAACATACAAAAAACTAATCTGTCTGTGGACCTACAAATTAATTAAACTAGTTAATAACATTGCAACAGCTTCTTAAACATTGGTGTGACAATAATAGTTCTGCAGTTAAATCGTAATTTAATTGTAATATAGGGTATACTCGTATTGTATAGTTATACGTATATCTGTTATCATATTGAACATGAAGCCAAATTACTTGATTATTACTCATAGATAATTATAACATAACATTTATTCTCTCATTTCGTTTACACTTAATAAATTAATACACAACTAACCTTAAGTTCGTTATTTCAGTTGAGTGAGAACTAGATTTATCCGAGTTTATCTTTTTGTGTATCGGCAACCCTTTACGTCTCTTTGAAAACGCTCTACTTTTAGAATTGATGACCATTAATAATACTTTAAACGCTATTGCATTTCTGTTCTTAAGTTAAGTTAAGCTGTTATATAAAATGTTTCCTTTATCCGTATAACACAAGTCATTATCATCATCAGATTATCACGGCTCGCGGCTGGATCTAGACCTTCCCTGGGCAGGCGGGTTGGTGATCACAGACAATAGCTTCGCGCATCGCCAACGAACAAACCAGCACCTACGACTAATGTTGGTGCAGGAATGTTTAATCTGTAATAACTATAGTAACATTTGTGTGTACATATGTATGTATAATTTATGATGAAAATTGACTAAACTTAGGCATACAATGCGAATGTTGATGGCTACAGATACCTACTGAGAGAAACTTAGTCATCTATTTTGACCAAATAGGTCAGATAGCATCTGACGGGAAAGTAAGCAGTTTGCGAAACCGAAGTGCATGTATAAAGAGAATAATAATTGAGAAGCACATCAGCTCTGTAAGGAAAGAGATATTTGGAACTCGATGCTCACTGTCTACCCAATAGGTGACCTGGCGTGATTTTATAGTTATAATAATAACATTTATATTACTTTTTTTAATACGTCTGACCTATGTACCTACTGGTCAGTGTATGTAATAATGAAAACGAGTAAAATGGTAGAACATGAGCAAAATGAATTGTTTACTGAAAGGCGGGGGCGGGCGGGCGGTGGCCGCGCCGCCGCGGCAGTGCGCGCCCGCCCCGGTCCGACAGTCGACGTCGGCTCGTCAACGATACAACACAGCCGCTAACATTATACGACCATTATTTCAATCGGTAAGAAAATCAGTGTCCCCGTCGAGGGTTGTGCCAAAAGTGTAAGGGTTCCAACCGGTCTCGCGATCCACCTGTGTTCTTGGAGTGCATGTTGCCGTCTCGTTCTAGTTGCGCAATTGTTCTCTCTCACCGTTCCCCCTACTCCGGGCCAAATTCTCGCGAGTGATTAGCCCGGCACCGCAACATTTTAATAGGGAGGGTAGCATACGGTCTGCGGCAAGTAAGTCAGTATATGATTTAACAGTGAACGACAGAAAGTCATTATTTGATAACAGTGATCTTATATTTATTATATAACAGTTGTATTTCAAGACAGCTTCAAAGTTTGCCAAAGGTACATTGTTTTGTAGTGCTTGAGATTAAAATATTCAATATTTAAATTTACTTAATTACACATAAATGAAGTGTGAGAAAATAAAAGTTTAAGTAAAATTATCGCACATTATCTCTATAATATGTCTATTTACATATATGCAAAATGATTTAAGAGATTCAATATTTGTTTAATTTATTATTGTGTAAATTTTATAATTTATTATTAAAGTGATGTTAACATTGTATCTTAGTTTAAACTTGGCCGTAACAGGAATTTTCGGTACGAATTCCGGTGGAGGATAGGTATGTGTAGAGTGCAGAGTTACCGACAGAGGGCGCACCTGTCCGCGACAAACGGCTAGATCCGGGAATGCTGTGAATCCGATCCGCCCGCGCGCCAGACTATTTTGGGCGGCACTCATCCCGAGCCAAATTTGCAATCCCGACAAATCGACGCGCCTTAGTATATTTTTGTAACCATTTCATAATATCGTTTTTTACTGTCGATACCTTTCAAAACCGCGGTAAAAAAAACCCGATGTTGGCTTTTTACCAGGGAAATGTAAACGTGATACAAAATGGGTCATGCCGATAAATATGGCCAAAATATATGTGACATTGGCCTTCATTCTTGACCGAATTATTATCTCTCCTGAGTCACACATTAAAATCTATCCTACACTCATGTCTCATTTTAATGTTTTGTCTCAAGACTGTACTCATTATTGATACCTTCGATATATTTCTCATAGTCTAAATAAGTTGAGATTTTTGGTATAAATCAAACGGAGAAATTGTATGTCGTTAAATCAGGGTGCTAGAACCAGAGAAGCCTAAGTGCATTTTAGCAACTTTTGGCCTATTTGTTTATTAATTTACAATATCAGAGCGGCCTAAAAGTAAGTAAAAAATGTAAACATTTTAGGCTGCTCTGGTGCTAAAATGCAGTTAGGACACTCTGATTCTAGCAGCCTTAAATATGAGTTAAAATTCAAATTAAATATTTCAGATAAATATCTTTAATATGCCATAACTTATAACAATCATGGAATAATTATATTTATGTAAATTAATTTTAATGTTTTGTAAAACTCTTTGTTTGTTAAATGTTTTGACTCTGACAAATCAGATTTTTAAATGATGAAATGTGATACGACTAAAGTTTTATGAGCTTATAATAATTAGTTCTAAATAATAATATTCATTACTGTAAACATTTAATTAAACAGTAAAAATAAGTTCTGTTTATGCTAAAAAGACAAAGAAATAAAAAATTTACTCAAAAATAAAATTCTATCAAAATATTTCAAAACGCAAAAGGAACTTTCCTCAATGATTTGTTAATTTTCCTTTTTTTTGTATAATATAGTTCCTATTATAGTTTCATTTATAATATACAAATTGTTATTATTGGAAAACGATTATAATTCACCACCTATTCCATAGTGGGACGTAAACGAAACTGGTGAAACGTGGGAATTTTCTACATTCCTCTGCCTACCTCGTCGGTAATGACAGGCGTGATGTTACGTTATAATTCATAAAGCTGCATTAGATTTGGTATCTACATCTGAATGGGTATATAAGCACTTACCAATAAATATAAAGTCATGAGCAATGTATCGGAAGTTGAGGCAGACGCATTCCACGCGCGAGAAATGTAATGGTATATTTATATGTCCATCTCGGATTGAAAGCTTCATCAATAACGTGTCTGCTCTTCTAAATATATAGAGCGATGACGCAAATACATTAAACAGATTTCAAAACATAAATACTGGCAAAGCGTCATTTGCGGAAAATGCATGAAGGCGGTATGTTTATTCATCTTCGTAAAATAATATCTACTATATTTTCATGACAGCTTTAATATGTTATATCAATTAATCGAAAAAATAGTACTTGTCTTACAAGGTACATCATTTTATAGCCCGTCAATATTTTATGGGCATTGCATGGCATGGCAAAATATTACATATTTCATAGATATCTTAGGATTGTAAAGTACTTGTAGTAACAGTAGAAGAACGCGTATTGTATGAAATGTTTAATTTTACATTCCGATACTCACATGCATCAGATCGAAAGTTACGTAATAAATAGCCACAGGCAGCAATGTGCGTGTGAAAACTCGCAACAAGGTCGCATGGATTTCGAAAATAGCCGAGAAATGATCAAACATTGGTAAAAACGACCGTTTTCAAGTAACCCCTCGAGCAGAGCGATTGGCCGCCGTCCAAGAGCATGGGCCATTCGACACGGCGACCAGCCGCCGAGACGGCTATTTGCGGCCCAGCTGCTAACTCTGGATACGTCACTGCTCTATTTACGAGAAACGAGCACGCCATTGTACACAATTATGTCACCTGCACTCACATCTTGTAGATATTTACACAAGGTTACAACTTCGCGCTATCTAACTTCACTATCGACCATCACATTTGTCTAAGTTATAATATTTTCACTCGCCTGCCAAAATGAACAAAATCTTTAAATCCAATATATTAAATCTTATTGCAGACCACGAGCACGACAAAAAACTGCCAAAATGTTCAAAAGTCATTTAGAAATGATTGGCAGAAATGAGACGCCATCGAAGAAAGCCAGATTTTGGCAATCTTTTGTGAGATCTCTAAAAGGTAAGTTAGATCTTAGTACATGACTAGGGAATTTTATGCCCGAATAATTATTAGCATGATAGAAAAATCATTGTTTATTATCAAGTTAAATTTGAAAGAATGAGAACAAATAATTATTTCTATATTCTCGAAACGAACTTAAATGACATGTGGTCTTAGGATCGGAAGACATCAGAGCCGAAGAGAGGTACAGGCCATCTCGTCGCAGCGTTTTCCCCGAGCTGCTGTCCACCTACCCTTACACCAAATCCATCTATGACGACCCCATCGCCGCCGCTGACAGGATCACCGTCCCCGGATACCGCTACCTGCCGGTCCACCGCGAGGTCTACGGATACTCCCCGCGCCCCATCTACGCCCACAACTACCCTAGCTCCCTGGATCGGTACAGGCCAGGTTAGTAGTTCAACAGCTGATCACCTTAAGCTATATTAACAACAGCTCTACGAATGATTGCTTTTATTTACCGCTCACAGAAAGTAAGTGTGCATCCAAGTGACTTGGTTCCACCGGAGTATAAATAGAACTACGTGTTGACAGATGGAACTCGTGTAGTAAGTCCGAGTCAGCTTCAATTGGCATATGCTGCGCATTACTAGCGACACTCTTACGATTGCCCACCACTGCCAACAATCTGTACCAGGACTTTAGAAAATTATTTATCTCTCTCTCTCTCTATCTCTCTCTGTATATCCACCATTTTTATTTGTCTGTATATATGCAAAGTTGAATTCATTCAATCCTTGTACAAAGAATGTTACCTTACATTATTCACATGTAATATTAATGGAATTATTATGTAAAATTAATGGAAAGTGACCTGGTTTGAGAAGACAATTCTTATACCCTTAATAAGGCTGAACAGGTGTGCCTTTCTTTTCATATACATTCATCATTGGACGTTTTGTTTTAATTGTTTCAGCGTCAAATGTCTCCAGCAGAACTTAAACTAAATCCTAAAATATGTAGCTTCTGGTTATTCTCTACAAACGCTTTTGACAAAAATATTAATGATGCCGATATAATATCTGACCGTGGGGTGAAGTGGAAACTTGCACATCCGCTTAAGCACACAGCACTTAACATAAAATATAAACATTAATAAAATAAGAAAATGTACGAAGTGTCAATGTCAATTTTGAAATATTTATAATGTAATTTATACAGTTTTTATATTAATAAAGCTTACGCAACGTTTATATTGGCGTGGATCCTGTCGAAGGTTTGAAGATTTATTCAAATGACAAACATTACATGGAGTCATGCATTATTACAGTTGCATACACTACAAAATAATAATAGTTGACTACAAAATAATAATGATAAATTATTTAGTAACATGAACAATAAACCGAATGTCGTCGTTTCCGACTGCACAACTGTCCGATAATGTATTGTATTTTTTTATGTTGTAATAGTTAACAAGTGTATCATAGTGTACCAAGTAAGTTTATATACTAGTATATGTATATAAATACAAACAGTTGCCCCTAATTCGTCATTATTGGTCGAAAGAATTTAGTTGCTGTGGGTCATGTAATATTTTATTATCAGTATTCCACATGCAGGTGCATTAGTTTATTGTTTTAATATTAAGTGAATGCTTGCAAGTTACGTCCACATATATCACACGATTGCATGCTAGTATTAATAGAAGTCACCTCTTATACATAACACACATTTGTATGTTCATTGCACTTGGATATCCATGGATGTTTCGTGATCATTTTGTAAATCTTCTAGCATTTGTCAGGTGACACCTTTTTAATCAATTCTGTTCATGTCGTAATGTACTAGTACCTTTGTCCGCAAATATTAATTCAAGTCGCCAAGTTCTATGAGAGGTGAGTTCTATAAAACAGATCTGTATATTCATCCCCCTGTCATAATAACTTAACTAAATATGTGCTTTGCGAGCTAAAACTATATATTTTGTACAGATATTAACAATTATGTATATTATTACATTTATATATATTTTTTTCCGACTCATTCGCAAAAAATATATTTAATTGTATTTTTTTTCCCGAAACGAAACTCTTTATAATCTTTGTTTACTATGAGAAAGTAATATCCTACAAAACGGATTCTGACATTTTTTTAATAATAATAATATTATTGAGTATAAAACCTATGCACAGAAGCTAAACTTGTGTGTCTCTATAGTTTATCACGTGCCGAGACGCGTGCGACGAGGCGTCGACCCGTTCGACGCTCACAAGGCCTGGCAAGAACATCTGGACAGGCTCGCCGCCATCGACCGTCTGTATCCATCTCGCTACGGCCTCTATCTCAAGGACCGGGCGTACCCCATCACCGACTTGACCGCTCCCATCGTCGACCGTCTCAAGCCTATGAGCCTTAAAGGCATCGAATACGAACCGGATAACAAACCTCACTGGGGAACAGGTAAATTCTAAACAGTTCTATGCACGATCATATAGAATAAGATAAGATTAAGTCTTCCCAAGATTAGGCCATTCGATTTTTCACGATTTCTGTAGTCTTCTATTGTGTCTCGAAAAGACTGATTGGCGTGAAGTCCGAATGAGCCGATTTTGGCAACACTTCTGATCTTCGTTATAAGTTAAGTGTTGAATGATTCCAATTGGACTTTCACGGATAGATATGCTAATTGGATCATTTCGGACGTGATGAATAGCGAGAATTCAGAATTGTAAATTCTATTTGGATCTAACTCACCATACGTTCAATTCTACTTGAATATAAAACCATGTGAAGCATAGATCCGATGATATGTATTATTGTTTTACTTTTATAAATCATTGTTCAATTTATTATTATTTATATTAAAAAATAAATATTGCATTAATTTTACTGTGTAGATGTTCTTATATAATCGGTTCACCACTCCATCGTTTCAAAATTTATACTGAACGAATGTTGGTTAAAAATTGACAATCGCTATTATAATTATTGGATGGAAGTAATTCAAATTGATATCGTATGCCTACTATTATTAAGCACATACTTAACGAGACGATTAAATAAATGTATTTTGTATAGGAAATCGACTACGAACTTATTAAGTATACCTATATTAAAAACTGAATTACATTAACTAACACAACTCATTTTTTTATTAAAATATAAAAGACCAATCCGTGTTTTGATTTAGTAGATTAGTACCCAACCATGATCATTTCGATATAAGTATGTGTAACTGTTTTATAAATTTGTATATTACACAAGTTATTCTGCAGATTTCGTTAAAACATTATCATGACTTTCATGGCCAATTGTGTCCACAAATAACTTTTAGCACATGTGCATGAACTGCATTGTATATAAGCAAGGCAACTCTGAACTGGATGATCACTTCTAATAAGTGCGTCAGTGTCTCCGCGAACACTACACTCTTTTTATGGCTTCCCGAAAATAAATGTTATACCCGATTTGAATATAATATTATTAAACTAAACGGAGTATTGATTGTGAGAATTGCCATGAAGGAGCGTGGCCAGCCAGGATATCGGACGTGTTCAAAAAGGACCCATTTTTCGCTGAAGCCGAAAAATGGGCTGATTTTGATCGCTCGCTCCGAGGGAAGTCCCCAACGCCAGTGAAGCCGAGAATAAGCCCCCCGCGTGAGTGCGAAGTCGCATTCGATGCCGACGGTAAGGGCAGCAGATCAGAACCCCGTGCACCCTGTATCTTCGTCACGTCCTTTTGTGTCATAAAATTCGTTACTTAATCAGTGTGGTGCCAGTACCCACCGTAGCCCTCGTCCTGGTTAATTTTTACCGTAAAGCGTTTATTAAATAATAATCTTGTTTATTTTTAACAGTGAATAAGAATTGCGACATCTTTATTCACGTACATTTGTTTTGTTACCTACTATAGCCCCAATGAGTGTATGTGTTATTTTCATAAATTAAACATTCCCTCAACACATGCATGTTTCTAATTTACGAATCTAATTGTAGTAAATCCGAGATCACTTTAAATTAACAAAATAATGAATATACCTGGATATGATGTTCATATGCACTTGTTCTCAAACATTGCAACAAACATTGTATATTTTATCTAGTATATAACATTGTATAAATATAAATCATAAGATTATTTATTAAGTTTACGTTACGAGAGTTTTGTCACATCCCGGTATTATTGACACGTTTATGTATTATGTAAGCTATGCTGGACTAAGCCTTATTTTGCCGGCTCGAAATGTAACAGAAGTTTGGCTGAATGCATCGCTTAGTAAATAACCATGTGTGGGCGATGACGAAGAGCAGCTCGTGTGTCTGTTGTCCTGAATAATGATGGCATGTGCCGTGTAGGTGCGCCGTTGTTCACCGCTGGCGGGCTCCGCCGCAGGCCCTGGGCCGACATTTTCAACCCGAGCTCGTCCCTGCCCATCTCGGCCATCACACGGGACCCCTTCTGGTACGACTGGCCGGAGCTGAGACCGATCGCGCGGTGGGACCGCAGCCCTTCCTACATCCGTGACTCGTACCTGTCACCCGTGAAACGCACCTTCCTCTGGGACAAGCACCCGATCAGGCCCTTAGGTTAGTGGGTGGCTGTAAATATGCGAGATACCGCTTATCGGCTTTCTTCTATGAGCTGTACAAATTGGCCTACGAACTACTTACATCTACGATCTGTTTTCTACCTACTTGGCAGCTCACAATCACCAAATGTAATAAGTATTATATCTAACAGTGTATTTTTATAGAGAACTAAGTACTAATCTTGAATATCTGATAACGGCAGATCTTATGGTGGCTGACGCATTGACAGTGGATGATCTAAGCAAGACCTTACCATACATTCGTAGTCTATAAATTTTCCGCAGCAGACATCTATTCCACGGTTGGTAATATCAAAACCCGACTTTTGGACCAAACCTTGAATGTGGTGTTTAAGTATGTTTTTTCTCCTTTGGATGTATGAAGAACCTGTAGTGCAGAAAAAATACTCAAGAGAAATCCTAATTTTCTATTAACATTCGATTTTCGAAGAAATACATATATTGTTTAGATGATCACAAAGACTTGGGTTACATTTCCCCGTGTTCTTATTTGATCCTCTTTTTCATCCATTACGAAATAACCTCGCAGCGGTAATCGGAAATAAATAATTTAATTAGCTCTTATCATTACATCTGTATATAATTATTATCTCATACATACTTGCCTATATACCTTTCAGTTCATGCACCTTTATTTCACATTCTCCAATTTTATGGGAAGGCCAAAGTTCATTCTGTTATAGGTACGCCGTTTGAAACAATATGTACCTACTCCATATCTATGTAACTTTTTACATTTATCATAAATTTATAACACCTCAAAACATATCCTTTAGTATGTACCGATATTAATTTTCGTATTCACAGCATCAATTTTCAACATGAACTGGGATACTGTTTACTATCTATATTTCATATGAATGATTTACTATTTAACATTTAAATATCTATGACATCAGAAAAGATTGAGTGTACTCACATATTAAGTGCATTATTTACTTAACGTATACAAATATCCATATTGTAACAAAAGTATGCAATAAGTTGTTGCATAATGAAACAAAGATTTAACTAATTTTATTAATTTTATTTATTTATGTTACTTTTTTATTTATTTATAAATTCTTATCTATTTAAAGATTTTTTTATAATAAACGACGAAATGAAAGTATATGAATATACACTCGAGAGCAAAAAAATCGCACACTACCTCAATTTTCGTTTCAAAGTACTTTTTTTTAAAATGGCGCTTGTTCTTCAAATCCTATTTTAACATAATTAAAGTGCACACTGTTAGCTTCCAAACAACATCTAACAC
>DWFO01003201.1:0-12602 GCA_018246595.1 Mimoniades nurscia nurscia | reverse complement strand
TGTTCTTTTTATCGCCATGTCCTATTAGGCCTACGTATTTCAGGCGCACAGATGGCGTCGGGTGGCGCGCGGTCGCATTGCAAACATCCCCGAAGCTTCGTGACTGACTGAGCCGTTCGTTCTTGTATTTATCGGAACGTTCCGTGCGACACGCCGCTAGCACGCTGCTGTCATGCGACTAAGAGAGGTGAAACTATTTAATAATAACGGTGAAACTATTAAATTCAGTCCAAATTCATTCGGAAATATTAAAGAAAAAATATTTCCAGTATCAATTGAAGTATTTTTAAGTCTCATGATCATGACATATACCAAATCACGATAAGTTGATAAAACGCCAATAGTTTATTTATCTCACAGCGTTCTATGATACTGCAATAGTATCGCCCATTTCGAATTGATTGCTGTTAATATCCATTGGTCGGGTTTTGCACATATATTTCTCTTGAAAACCCTAAGAACAATTTACTCAATATAATATAGCTCCGGTTATATTCGGAACACAATGATATCATGCCTCGCACATCCAGTTAATTTTATCTGAACACAATTTGCCAATACACATGTGACAATAAATAAAAATTCGTGCACATTAATTTCATACGAGTAAATGACTTCATCACTCCAACTTAAATTGACATCGTTAATACTGTACTTGTGAACATGTTCATGTTTCATAAGGATACTACACTAAAGTAATCACTCTATGCCAGCTTTAATGTGTTAAAAATATAATTATAACAAATGGAATGTGCCCGGTGTATGGCAATAAGAATATGAATAATTTTATTGTATAAAATAACATTTAACAGTTAGTTACTAGGAACGTAGTTCCCACATTAGGTTTCCCTGTATTGTGGGTAAGTACTACTATCCTCAATAGGCTCACCACCCCCACTCAATAGGCTCACCACCTATTCCATAGTGGGACCTAAACGTAACTGGTGAAGCGTGGGATAGTAATACATACCTCTGCGAACCTCTTCGGGGATTACAGGCGTGATGTTACGAGAAATATAGTAAAAATATATAAATAAAAGAGTGCACCCATAACAGCCGAATGGGTATCAAGGTGGGCACAGGCCACGGGTCACACGTCCTGGCACGGACATCGCCGCCCCGCCCTCGGACGCGATGGCCTGTCTGCGCTGTCTTGTACTGGCAGCACCGCGAGCGATTACTGTGGCATATCAGCCGTTCACGGTTCAAGCTGATATACAACTGAAATGTAGTTTTTATTATTAGATATTTACTAACACACGTTTAGTTGCTGCTCACCGTTCGGTTAGATTTAGTAACTTGGTTATTCAATTGATAATGTAGGTACTACAATTTAGAAGACTGTCGAGGTGCACACTTATTGTTGTTTTTGGTTCAGTTCAGATCAAACATTGGTGCTCATTACATAATTATTTGTCTAAGCAAAAATCGAACACACAGCCACTGGTTTATCAGTGAAGGTCACTAACAATTGGACCAGTATGCCAATCAATTTTGATCACTGTCATGATTTCAGGATGTGTTCATTATCTGGCACTATGGTATAAATAATTATAACTAAAACAAGACTGCCTATGTGTATGACTGTATGCCTATATGAAATTTGGATTTTTCTAACTTAGATTTTCTAATTGAAATGACTAGAAATGTCATAGCTCGGAGTCTGGATTTGTGCCTGGCGTACAGGCAATAGGCTCGCCTCCAGGTGTGTAGGTACTGCACTCCACTGCCTGGCTTTTCGGGGATTATAAGCATGATATTATGTTTTTTGTTTGTAATATTTTGTATTATACAGCTACAAATAAAGCAATAGTAGAATGTATCAAAATATTTGCTACTGGCTTTGTTTGAAATTGACCTCTAAATATTATTATAGCTTAGTTAATCGTACCTTAGTTCTATACCACAGTTTGAATACCATGTAAACTGATGGTGCTAATACTGAATCTCAATATCTCCCCTTTAGGGGGTGTCCGTGCGAGGCGGGGATAGCACGGCGCGGCCCGTGGCCATCGCCCGCCCAGCGCTTCGGGGAACTGAGCTTTGAATGTGGAACTTGTATAACAGTTTCAAACGAAAACTACGCATTTTAGATATCAAATAAATCTCCATTCCTTTATATCGTATTAGTTAATCATGATTATATTTTATAAAAACATTGTGAATAACCTAATATTAAAATCAATAAATGTTGATTGCTAATTACGAAAATCAATTTAAGTTTATTTTAAAATGAATACAATTTTAAATTTGTAATATAAGAAAAAATAAAATTTTGATAAAATTTTGAGATTCGTGATAAAATTCTTCTATTTTCATTTATTCGGTTACATACAGATGCAAAATTATTCTTTTACATGTCAATCCTTGAATGGACTCTTAATAACAAAATATTAAACTTTTTAAGATATTCATTACTAAGAACAAATTATGATCTGAAAAAATTAAAACTCAATTATTATCAATCAATTAATTTATTTAACATTTATTAAAATTTAATAATTAACAAAAGGAAATGTTTGAAATTTTACATGCAGGAATTTAATTAAATAAATTTTACACGTAATTATAATTTTATAATTTATTTTAGGGGAGCTTTGTGAATCTTGTTGTTTAAAACTGGTTTAACATGCAAATGTTTGTTCTTTTAGATTTATTTATTCTATTGTAAATTATACGGTAAGTTGTAATAAAATAAAAAAAACTGTCTGAGGGTGTATTGAAATATTTTTTGTTGGATATTTTTGATACCGAGATACGCGACAGTCATTATAATGTTAATTTACGGTTAGTTTTTATATTAAAAAAAAATAACGGTTTTGATTTTGTGAGTGAGAATTTTTCTCGCTCTCTTCTTGTAGAAAATGTATCTTAGAGAGATTTATGTTATCATTATCGGATGTTTTTAACTGAATATAACCCAACCCGCCCATACAAAAGTATTTGGTAATGCCGTTTACAATTCAGCGCGAACGGAGTTCAAGCAAATCAATGTTATCATTTGACAATTCAATAATGAGCCATTCAATCGAACTGTAGCCCTCACCGCGAATTCCGCTGCAAATTTCTATGAGCTGCATTCCGGCTCAATTGAGCCCACGCATTGCATACAAAGCACGATATTACCATTGTGAAAAGTATTTAATACAATAAACAGAAAGATCCGCGTTGCGATATTACATTCATTCACTCGATCGCTCACTCACTCGCACGCATTCGCTCGTCAACGGACTTTTTCAATTTTTCAAGGACTTCGATTGGTACTACAGTCGGCGGTCTTTTGAACTTGAGAATTACGAAATTCTACAGGCTGTCGCTTTGATTATGAAGACAGATTACGACGGCCCTTATCCCGACCTCGATGCTTCACACACAACTGGATCGTATGAAATAAAATTATTATAGTTCCAAACGATATACCTACATAAATACAGACAGGTGAGTTGTTTTCCGATCCGCGTAATCGCTAATAGTTGTGTTATTGAAAATATAATAATTTGTGTTATTAAATTTGTAACAAGGCACGGTAGAATAGACAAAAAAGTCGGTTCACAACAAAACCGTTAAGACACAATCCGTTAGCTGGTTCAATCAAAAATTTCATCAGACCTTTAGAAATTCACTAATACGCTAATTCAACATATTGTGAGGGGTCTGCCTCGGTACGCAAAAAACGAGGGCTAGCACAAAAGGTAAGAAAGGGTCAGACGCATGTTTTTTGTGTATAAAAAATCCTTACCAGATGGCCTTAGAGCTTAGCGACAAAAAACGGTGCGTGACCAAGTTTTGTGCTAGTAAGGATAGCATAATTTTACTGCATAAAATTAAATTCATTACATTTGAAGAAACATTCACTTCTACAAAGCTTCATTGGAGTCAAACAATAAATACCAATAATTAATGACTTTAAAGACAAAAATGTATTAAACAAAGTTTAATAAAATATAAGAATTAAAAACATTACATGCTCATTTCAAGGAGTACATTTCTTAAAACAAATGTAACATCAATAAGCTGACTAAATTTCTGGAATTGAAATTGACTGTGTATAACAATTTGATTAATTTTCTAATATTCTGACCTTACTTTGTTTCAAAGAAAGAACTTCAATTTGTCCTTATACGTATAAATTCGTCGATAATTAATGGAGGCCGTCGATGATGTTTTGATACAACAGGATTTATAGTCACGTAACAGGTGGGCAGTTTTATGCATTTCGGCGCATCGTGTACCGCTGTTGCATCCGGGATATTTATGACATGACCATCTTAAGCCCCGTGAAAATAGTTTGTGGTTTCACCACATTTTTTTCGCACTTCTTTCTCACATGCAACGCACAAGAAAAATATGAGAAAAAGTGCAATAGCGCTCATTGAAACGAGTATACATCTCTATCCGTGGATGGAGCAAGGCTAAAAATTATGATAAATGTTTTCCCTGCCAATATTTCTTATCATCTTTTTAAGAACAAATTAAATCAGAATCTCATGAAAGTACACAATTATAGTTATCTAAATTTATCTATCGACGTAATACAAAATGCAGCAATTAAACATTTGTAGCAACTGAACATTCATGAACTACTTGACATACATATTTTAAAGTGCCAGTTTTTATTTAGACTGACCCGAGAATGACTGATTCTAAGCTTTCTTCAGGCCTTATTACATGATCTTAATTGGATAACAGAATAATATCCAATACGGTCGACAGGCCGTCAGTAAATACCCTTAAGTCGGAACATAATCATAACTTTGATTTTTATATTATAACCAACTGAAATTTAAGGGGATACTTTATGGCGTTCGAAGCACATAATTTGTCCCTTTGTCAAAATATCTTGGTGCCTGTTATCTATACATCTCTGCGGTTATTCTCAGAAAATAACAGTTTTGTTTCGCTCAGTGACTACGGGACGGTGGCTGCTTACTAAGCAGTTGCCTTAAACTCCATATTTTTCTATCGCCTGTAAGAGAAATCAGTTGTTTAAATATTTGTTATTTTATTTCAAGACATTTTTGTCCATTAGGTTTGTATTTGGGAGCGAATCTTTCGTAGCTCTGACTAGGGTAGGTATAGATTCAGCGATCTGTAAAGTTAAGCAACGCCTCATACTCAACGGCTGTTAAAAACAATCGTCTGTAATGTAGGACAATAACCCTTATATGCATCATCTCACACAGGAACAGCACTACAAGTACACGAGATCTCGCATACTTACAGGGTGGACACGTGACCAGTTCAGCATTATTTAAAGGCGTGAATAATTACCGACAATACTGTTCATACTCATTCACACCAAATACACCCTCTCATTCACATTCACCCAAACATTCACAAATGAAAATGTTTTCCATATAAATATTATTAATACGATAAAAATGTACCTACCTAATTGATGATAATATAAGTACTAAAGAAAGAGACACAATGTAATAGCTTAAACGGTTATATTGAAAAAGTTTAAATTATTACTAATTAAATGTATTTAACAATTCTAAACATTATAGTGTTTGGAAAAAAAATCGTAAAAATTACCAACATTATTTTACTTTTGGACCGTTATTTCAGTATACACACCTCTATCGAAGCTTAACAAACGAAAATAAACGTTAACACGTCATTAACGTTAAGTAAACAATTAAAAAACTTTTTCGAACGTCATCGAAACCCTTTATATAACGTTGATATTTTTGATTTGCGTCCCAGCACTCCGCTTTTAGAATTCTGTTACGCAAACAAATGTCACAATAGTGACACGAATTTTAAATTAAACATCGTATAAATCATAGCAAATCAGCCTCGTGAATAGCCTTCGTGGTACGGTTGAGGCTTTGTGCGACACAGTCTAATCAAATGGATCATTAAAAAGAATTATTGCCATATATAGCTGTCAGCGTTTGAATAGCGATACCATGTGAGCTTCAAATTCTCATATGAGCGGTTTAAGCTTCTATGTTGTAAACCTTTTTAAGTTTACTTTGTTAATAATTAAGGTTGTTACAGTCATATGGTAACATTTGGTGATACGTGCTTTGCATCATAGTTTAATAGTTCTAGTAAGCATGTCTCTCTGTAGTCTCACCCCTGGTGGGACGTAAACTTACCTAGTGGTACGTGGGAGTACGCTACAGTCTTCTGCCTATCTCTTTGAGGATTACAGACCTGACTTTACGTGTTTCTAGGAAGTATTCACTAATGGCGATTAACTTAAACGATGGACGATGTTACATACAAGTAATATGTACATATGTATAAATACCTTTTATAATAATAGCGCCTCACTCTTCTCCGACGCTATCCAAAGGCTTAGTGCGCCGATCTTCGCAACCACGCAAGCGGCTCCTAGCTCAGCCAACCTTGCTGTCCTCGAGAAGGCTTCCCCCTTGGCTTAGTAATAAGTCTAATACCTAGAAACCTCATTGTGCCTCAATATAAGTCCCTAGTACTTCAACTACAGACAAATCTTCCTTGTAATACTACAGCATACTCGTTAAAACTTTCCATTTATACGCAGGTACATCAGTTACAAGAAATTTGGTTTGAGGTGTCGACGATAAATCAACGATGGTTTACGGGAGGCCGGGCACGCGCCGTGACCCGTGTGTGCTTCAGACGTGACGACCGCCACAGTTATACAAGCAGATGTGTTCACCATCGTGCAACTTTTTCACTGATACGTACCTATGTATATAGACATACTCAAAAACTTGATGTCACGCATGTACGCGTGTTCCCTGAATGAGAAGGCAGGGGAGTGTAGTACACCCATGTTGCACATATTACGCTATGCGTCTATGGAATAGGGGGTGAGTTTGCTTCATGAATTTACGAATTTCATGTTAGAAAAATCCAATAAAATCCGAACCGGGGACTAGATCCAGGACGTCTTGCTATGCCATCGCACTTGCTGTGACTGTACCGACGATGGAGTCATAGTCGCAGAGGCAGTAAAATATAATTACGTGTTATTATAAATTTAATCTATATATGATAACACACGATATACTCTTCAGGGAGCATCTCTGGCAGCGCTGTGACTGTGACGCACGTAGCGTCACGTAACCGGGTCCGGCGCACACGTAACGCGGTGTTTGTGCCGCGACGATCAATCTCCATCAACGAAAACGCTATCAACAGGCATCCGCCTTCCACGGTCGTTATATGTGTAGAAATGTCATTATCTATTGCATATTTTCAGAAATACGAGCTTCTTACAGCTACTGTTTAGAGATATTTGGCTGTCAATATTCGCTGCCATCGCTAAATTATATTGAAAAATTATCATACTAATTACGGTTACGTGTGTTATTATTCATATGTTATCCAGTCGGTTCCCTTAGTGGGTAGGTAGAAGGCACGAAGGGTCTCACATTCGTCAGTTCACAGACGCATGCCGGTATCGGAGACTACCAACTCGTCATTGCTTTTTATCTTACTTCTTTGGTCAAAATAATATTTTATTTTCTACTAATACACGAGTACTGTCATTTCATCTATGAAAGAAGAGTTATCAGTACATTTGTAGTTTTGTTCAGTTCTCAATATATGCACATAAGAATTCTAAAATAGATGAAAGTTAAAAAGCGCTGTGTGTCCGGTGTGCTGTCAGATTTCCCATTTCTTAGTAAGTAGGATCTTTGTGTTCAAATTTAGGGTTGTCTAATCAACAGTAATGAATAGAATTAAGTACAAAATATTCTTTCGAACAAAGCTATGTTAATCTATTTCAGGATCTTTCATTTTGGGTAATTACTTTAGTTTCTTGTTATTTCGTTTCGTCCTGATAATATAATACATACAATGAAATTTTAATAAATTGAATTAAAATTCCAACACGAAACGTCGCAACCTCCATGTAATGAAGGTATCTCATATCGGTCCGAAACTAGGCGGCCCCTCACGAAAAACCATACATGAGTTTATCTGGTATCACATAATATGTATGTTTGGAATCCATTTAAATCTATATCAAACTTCAATTTCAATACAGTAATTACATATAACAACAATATTGCATTTGACTATTGTGAAATTAATTATTACTTAAAGTGAAATTACCGATCATGGGCTTTGTCCAAAGAAAAATTCTGTCAGGTCTACAAATTGTATTGTTGTCCCAAAAACAACGACGGTCGTCCATCAAGCGTTTATCACGCGCGAGTTTCACCTGTAACCTTATCTGGTGACATGAAACTCAGGCGCAATGTGCTGCACAATAAAAATATTGTTTTCGGTAGCAAAACGTGTTTGAAAATCTTACAACACACGACAACTCATATTTGTGCATCGTAGGTAGTTTCGTGCGTTATACAATTTTTGTCTTATACTGAAGGTAAAATCACATCGGGGGAAGTTGTACGGTACATTTCGACAAGTCGATATCCGAAATACAATAAATACAAAACCTTTCTTAAACCCAGAACAAACTTGAACATAAGTATTTATATGACAAAGCGCTAATTCGAACCCTTAGGCCATTTGATATCAAAAATTAACGTGACTTCAATAATTTGTCATCTAACACATTTTTATACTCGCATCCATTTAGAATACTAAAAACTCAAGAGCGCCGGTCAATATCACACGTTTTAATAGAAGTTCTAACGACCATAACAGTATGCTAATAAGAAAATACCACAGAATAATTAATAACGAAAGACAGCCAAACATCCGTTGCAAACCAAACTCAGGACTATCAGCTACAAAAACTGACTGAGATCTTTCCCACATGTGGTTTACTTCAACAAAGTTACACATTCGCATTTATCACGAGAATCTCATTCTTATACTCAGTGATAAAAGGTTGAAAGTGACGCAGGGTTGTGTGAAATGTAGAGTTTGTTGAGCCTTTTTTCACGCAAGAGAAATAGGTCGCAGGTTATTTGCAGTCGCAAGGTGCAAACGTACCCTAACGGAACATTTGGTGCCAAAATAAACGGAACACCGATATTTGTCGCTGACGATAAAGGAAGCGTCGTTCTGTTTGATTCGTAAAGCTGTGTTGTTTCAGTTTTTTAACATTGAAATTCTAATAACACACAATCTTAAGTACCTTATGCCTTTGGATTATTCGTTATTGTGTTCCCTTTTTAACGGACTTGGAGAAAACTAAAGGAATTTCATCGTAACATCACGCCCATAAAATTTCATGTAGATAGTCAGAGGAGTATATTACAACACACCTGCGTTTCACCAGTTATGTTTTCCGTCCCATCATGGAATAGAGCGTGAGCCATATTATTGCCATGCACCTGGTAAAAATCCACATTCCGAGCCACATCTAGAAATTTCCACTAGAAAATGTAAGGTGTAAACAAAGGTGTACACGACCCTGGAAATCGAACTCCGGTCCTGATTATATATTCTACAATACAATTGTAATTTCCAGTCACAAACAGTTGCCATTTTTATTTAAATCATTGCATTCGAGGGTAACAGCTCAACAAAATCCTTTAATGTTTGTTTAATGTAGACAAAATAAATAAGAAATTCAATATTAATTTCTAACCGCTTTCCAGGGATCGGCCTTTTGTCGTTAGGCCAACCAGTGGTTTATAAATAGTCTCAGAGATGGACAAAAAATAACATAAACCGCGTCTCATGTGGGCCATCTTACGCAATATGGTTTTTGACCCTTATAACCAGCGGATATTTGTCTTATCGTTGGTTTATCCTGTGGGATGCGAGCTACAGGTTGCATGACAGTCACAACAAAATTAAAATAAACATGACGTCAATTTCGTAATTATAAATTCAATAAAATTTTACCTTTATTACTTTTACGAATATTTGAAATCTATACAAATAAAATCGTATGATCTCTAATTTATTAGCGGGCCCAATTCGGAACAGTACCTACTTTTGAAAAAATTGTGTAACTTGTTGTTTCATGAGTTTATTCATATTCAACAAGAATTAAAAGCATTAAGATGGCGATATGTATTTCTATATACTAAACTAACATTAAATATTACGTATGTCCAAATATATTGTGTTGTCTTTAGACAATTAATTTATAATGAAAGAAATAAATATAATAGGCATGTTTATGATTGAAATTAGGTAGGTACCTGCATATATAGAATATTATTTATTTGATAAATATTATTTATTTGTTAAATCCAAAATTTGATCTTACTAAATGTGTGTATAATTCGGAAGCTGTTCATACTTGGATAATTGGTACAATATTCACATTAGCCAATACGCAAAGTGTGAATGTACTTACAATGACACATTTTGAAATAGAAAAACTAGCGGGCGGATTGATAGCGTATAATTTCGCCGCAAGTCGGAGCACACCGACGACACTTATTTTTTGCTCGCCGGGTCAGAGCTAACGGTGAGCTCGGTATGAGTTCCAGATGCGTCGACTAGGGGTTTTTCTATTTTTTGTCAACTTTCGCGTTGCACCGCACTACGCGTGTAAGGCGCTAGCGGGGTTGCAGACTACTTTATATTGATGAGAACGTATTTGTAATAAAAATTTTCATAAATGTACATTTTTGTTGTTGTATGTGCGTGTTGTTTATAAAATATGAGATTCACTGAGTTCCTAATACGTTTGATTTAGGATATAGACAACATGAAACAAGTGTCAATTTTAAAATTCAATTATTTTATATGTTAGTAAATAATAAATAATAAAACATTAACTCCATCTACGTTATAATTTGTGCAAAGTTAGAACCGATATCGTAATCAAAGTACCAAAGAATAATAAACATTTCTTCTAGCTTTCTTCGTGTGTAAAGTTTCAGTGTTGGCATCGCTCAGCCGGCCCACACGTGGTCTCCAGACACACATGTGACGCCAGCGAGCCGAGTGGCCGCATGTGATGTGGACATCCAATATTTCTTACTATATCTTGTAGAACTGAAGCGGTACAATCATGATGACAACTACGATATAATTTTAAATATTGGAAATTAATATTAACTGGGGAGATGAAGAGAAAGATTTTGTCATAAATGTCATGAATTCTTAAATTATTGTAGAGTTCTAGGAGTTTTACAATAATAGTTTCAATGTTAACTTAATGTCGAAAAGAGTAACTTGTTGAAATTTGAAAAACTCAAATATTCCTTCTTCAGACGCAGTAACTCATACGACAGTAACTCATGGATACTTATGATTCACATCACACGCATTGCTTTCGTATACATTAACAGTGTCCTATATCTGTGATTTATGTTACGTAAAATTAAATTGTTGTAAAAAAATTACAAAGCAATTTTTGCAGTTGAAAAAATAATCCATCTGTAATTATCAATAGTTGAGAATTTAGTCTTCCCCATCCAGGCTCCAAATTTAGACGGGCATTTCTTACGTTGCAAAATTATATATATTATAAGATTAATTATAAATAAATCAATACACAAGTTCGTGCTCACTCCAACTCCACTGTACGGTAGCGAAAATTGGGTATATAAGAAAGGGGATGAAAATGGAATAAACGCGGTCGAGATGAGGTTGAAACGTTGCATTTGCGGCTTGACACTCACCGACCGCGTTCGTAATTGTGACGTAAGGAAGATGCTTTGTATGAAATAGAGTATTGGTATAAAAAAAAGGACATGCTCCGTTAGTTCGGACATGTTGAGAATGACTGATGAAAAAATGACAATGACACACAATGCGAATATTTATGGAAGCGAAGCAGGTGCCAACGGAGACGAGGAGTCACCAATCTTGATCAAATAGACCAAATAGTAGCTGATAAGGTAGTCAGAAACCTCCGAAACCGGCGTGCATGTATGAAGAGAGTAGTGAATGTAGAAGAAGCGGGATAGGTCTATAAGGATAAAGATATTTGGCAATCATTGCCCTCTGCCTACCCCGTTAGAGACCTGGCGTGAGGATATGTATGTATATTTAAGATCACTAGATACTACGGTGAAGAAAAACATCAATAGGAAACTCAATTGAGGATTTCTCAATATTGTTCTCTAAGACGCGTGAAGTCTTGTAATTTTGAAAAGATATCTTTTATTACAGTGAAACGATAAAAAGCGTTGATAATGATGAATGTTCATATAATAAATGTGATACGTTTTAAATGCGACAGTACTTAAATTAATACAATCTTGAGAGTATCATTTTATGGCAACTGGACAGATGGATCACTTACAGTAATATGTTTCTTGACTTATATTTTTAATTAACTTCTTATATTTATTACATACAAACATTCATGTGATCTGATGTTTAAGAACGCTGGTACTGTTTGGTCTGCTGTTATTTGAATTCTGTAACACCATGCCTTGTATCTTCGAAGAGGTAGGCAGAGTAATGTAGTAGACTCCCACGTTTCACCAGTTACGTTACTTCCCACTATGGAATAGGTTTTGAGGCTATTGCAATACACCGGGCACATACCCAGATCCCGAGCCACTGCAATAAACTCTAACGTATACGTAATTTTAACAGAACATAAATATAAAGTTATTAAAAATATTATATCGATTGAGTATGTATATGCACATAAATGTACATAGGTATTTAGAACAATTAATTAAAAGATGCCTCGTTGGTCGTGTTTGTTGAAAGTGCGACTGCCGATCGGGAGGTCCCGGGTTCGATTCCCGGGTCGAACACTA
>DWFO01003200.1:0-12604 GCA_018246595.1 Mimoniades nurscia nurscia | reverse complement strand
AAGAACACACGTAGAGATTCCCAGCCACTACTAGAAATTCTAGTCAGAAAACTGCAATATTGGCCGACGCAGGAATTGAAACTCAGGACCACTCGATCGGGGCACTATAGTTCGACATAAAAAAAATTTAAACTCTACTTTTGAAACTCTCAACTTACATTATGTTTGTTTAATACGCATATTACCGGTAACATGCGATTACACTGCCAGTATTCGATAATAGACACTTCCATTAGCAGGAGTTATAGGTATTCTATATATTGATAGGAGGTCAACGATAACGACTGAATTTGACCGTATTAGGAAGTGCGAATAGTATGCGATCTGACAATAAATTATTATTAAATGCCCCACAGTTATTTCCTTCATCACTTACTATAATTTAGCGTTACGTCATTTGTTTATTAACATTCCGTACTATGTAATACGCTTGTTACAAATTGAACGTCGCTTAGAATTAAAAATCAATCCTCGGAGCTTGTATAATGCTTTATATTACTATTAAGCGCTTTAGGAGTGCCTATCTATCTTTGAATACCTTATTAAAATATGTGCGGGCTCAATCGACGTACATATATGTTTTTGGGACAGCCCGATTAGTTTTGCAATAAACGGAGACGCTTTTTCATAAGCTCCCATCTATTGTAGCGAGGTTGCAGCGGACACTTATAAAACACACGCAAGTTAAGCAGGTACATAATTTAATCTCTTATAGTGTGAACTTTGACATACTACAGGTACACAATAAATTGTACTCGGAAACAAATATATCTACACTTGCTTAATAAATAGAATACACTCATTAACAATGATCTCACTTTGAACCATTCCACGCACGAAACACGGCTATATGGTTGTGACCTTTCATATAGACAGTGAGTCTTTAATATCGATTGGAGGTCGCTGAATTCGCATCTCGATTAAGGAAATATTAGTAACTTAATGACGTCAGTATATATGTATATATGAATGATAAATTAACATTAGGTAAAATATTAAATGCATATGAAATATAAAGATTTGTTTTGAAGTAACGCCGGCTATTAGAATTATTTTCATAAGCGTGAAAATATTTGCGAAAGTTACAACGGCATCCTGTTTCATTTCCGCAGAATGAAGAAGAATATTTGAAATATTGTAACTTACTGGAAACTAAAATAAACCTGTAATACTCAATAACATTAATGCTTGCTACATTGCTCTCAAATTCTTTTCGCGTTACATTGGTACTATCCGCTCACAAGAAGACCTTTAATGAAACAGCCTAAGTGAATCCCTTCATCGCCGTGTTGAAGCCAAATATATAAAAAATAAGCCATCGTGATGAAACGGCCATCACGAACAAGAACATGATAAATGGAAATTCAGACATTTGAATACAAAATGATTGCTTGTATTATCATAGCATACGCATTCCACTGAAATAGTAGTTGAAACTTACACAATGCAGTTAACATTGAAGTGTTTTACACACATTTTTGCAATACGTACGAATACGAATATCGTTCTGTTTTATTTCTAAACTGACAATGGCAAAACAAAAAAAATGTCATCTAACATGTTAAATACGCATTTATTCACGGAGCAAGAAATTACTTTGTAAACAAGTTGACAACAAGTTGTGATGTACATGAAGTTAGATGTCTGTCAGTTGAGAGAGAAAGAGACCAAAAGGCATACGTCCTTGAATTGCATAAAATATTACATGATTAAAGAGAAAGTAATTATTCAGAGGTACACTAGTAGAGGGGAAGGAAAGAAAACCATATCCGGGAATAAGCGGGAAAATGAATAATACATATGGTTAACATGTTTTCCATGTATCGTTAATAAATATTTATAACTTTACATCTTAAAATTAATTTGATGTGTACAAAGTATAAATAAATGTAATATAACATAATGTAACATAATAGAACACAATATAAGATTATATAAACAATTATAAAACATTTTAAGTAAATTGCTGAACGGATTCTGGAATTGCTTATACTTGAAGGCACCTTTCTAATTGGTGATAAAATTATCCATAACACCGTATAGGTACCATATTTTGATTACATCAACTTTAATATTGTACTGAAATATTTAGGTTATACAATATGTATTACATCCATTTTTATTCCATTTCCAATAATTAATATTTTGGCGAGATATGATGCATACAATAGAAATACCTGCATACAACGATACGTCGGTCGATTTTTGAAAACCAAATTTACGCTTTATTGGAATTATTGGTCGCCCAAATCATTCGCATTTCAAAATTGCATTCGATTAACAATACCAATTTGAAATCAATAATATTCGATACTCGTGTAAAAGTTAACTAATTCTAGCTTACTGTTTTTATGTCAGTTACATGTGTCTATTGCTCAACCGCCATATTACATTTTAATGGAAAGTTCGATTCTCTTAGCGATGTGGTAGCATACTAGTATCTACTTGCAGCTTTACGTTTGTATAAAATATGTATTATACGATCTTCTAAGATTCGTGTCAGTAATTTTCGTTATATAACAATGACGTTACTGGTGCCAAATCAGATGCCACTGTCGACC
Organism: Mimoniades nurscia nurscia; assembly: GCA_018246595.1. NCBI lineage: Eukaryota > Metazoa > Arthropoda > Insecta > Lepidoptera > Hesperiidae > Mimoniades > Mimoniades nurscia. Next base: position 10,043 of record DWFO01003200.1, on the reverse strand, counting down.
AAAACTAATTAATAAAATTCAGAGTGTAATAGATCCTACTGAAAGGTTGAAAGTTCATAGGACTGCAAAGAAAATCATTAATATCTTTGTCCAGCACTGGCACTTGCTGAAATAGGCACATGGGACTAAATAGTATTAAAATAATAAAAAAATATTTTTCCTGAAAAAACATATGTACATATATAAACGTAACTTCACGCCTATAATCCCCGAAGACGTAGGTAGGTAGGTAGTGTTCTGCATTCCAGAGGAATGCAGAACACTCCCAGGTTTCACCGGTAACGTTTACGTCCCACTATGGAATAGATGGTGAGCCTATTGCCATGCATCGGGCACATATCCAGACTGCGAACCACTACTAGAAAATCTAAATTAGAAAATTTAGTAGTGTTCGACCCGGGAATCGAACCCGGGACCTCCCGATCGGCAGTCGCACTTGCAACAAAAATTCCCAGTAGTATCGCGGAATACGAATATGTGCCCGGCGTACGATATATCAATATGCTCAGCCCCTACGACATATGTATAACATGATGTATATAGGTACATACATATATACATACATATGTATATCTAGTGACACGTGGAAGTACTATGTACATATTCTACCTACCTCTTAAAGGAAATACAGGCGCAATGTTATGAATGTCGGCATCGATCATAAATAGTGAAACAGTGGTGTTTTACAACCCGTAACAGTTTTATATGGGGTAGTAACAAAGCTAATACCTGTCGCGTCGGTGTGGACCACTCGCTCTTCGCTTGAGTCATTCCGCTTCGGAATATTTGCGCTCGGGAATTTTTACATTAACACAGTATAGACACTATCAGATGGCAACTATTCAAAACTACTAATTAATTCTAAGTATTTGTATTTGTATTTTATAATTATGTATACAAAAGTTTTTTTTATAAATAAATAACTATATAATTATTGGAAACTTGAATAAGAGTACTGGCTTCACTGAGAAACGAAACGAACAAATTACCAAAATATTTATGTTCTCGCGTGCCCTATGATGTGTTCGGTTGCTACTCTCTACATTTGCAAAAAAGAAATTATTGGTAAAATACTTATATGACGATACGGAGTTAAATAACATGATAGGCGAAAAATGGGAACGCTACACTACTCTGACTACCCATTAAGGTAAATTCGCAATATGTTACAGTTTCGCAGTGAGTAGTAACAAAGGCTAATACAGACGTAATGGCCCATTCGCGATTCGCGCTATGTAACGGATGTTACGAGTGTGTGCAGCGCGCAGCAAAAGTGTTATTACATTGACATAACCATTTGCATTTTTGAATGTGTGAACCGTATTAACCGATTAGTTACGTAACATCCTGCCTATAATCCCAAAGGGAGAGCCAGAGGTGCAGTACACTCCCACGTTTCACAAGTTACGTTTTACGTCCCACTATGAAATAGGTGGCGCCCTTGTTGCCATACACCTGGCACATATCTAAACTAGAAGCCACTATTAGAAAATGTACATAAATTAGAAAATCTATTAGTGCCCGACCCAGGATCCGTGCCTAGGAATTCTCGATCGGCACTCGCGCTTGCAACCAGCACGACCGAGACATTCAATTTTAATTACATTTTAGACAATATATGTTTTTAATATGCAAATTGGTAGAAACGCCGAATTTATATACTCTATTTATACAATTTATATAGTCTTAGATGATTGTTCTTACATTCTTGTCATGGGAGAGTCTTAAGTCTCCAAAACCACTTGCGTGTATGAATAGGGTTATGTTTGTAGAAAAAGAATGTCAGGTGTATAAGGCTGAAGATACTTAGCACTTTATTCTACCTACCCCTCGAAGGTCCTGGCGTGACGATATAATCATAATTAATTATTTATTCATTAACATGTCTTGATTAATATGAAGTAAGCAAGAACGTCATTAATTATCATTCGGCGATATTTTTCTTCTTCTTCGTCGAGTCGACAGCTGATCGTAAAAGTAAAAGAATTGGTCGCAGTGTCCACGGTGAACAGTATATGTTTGTAATTGATGGGGCATAGTCGCCGCTCGCGGAGGCTCCTTTCATGGAATCCGGTGACAATATAATTGTGAATGTTATAATTGATTGCCTGCTATAACCAGACTCTTTACTTACGGAGATAAGTAAATTATTATGAGTATATGACTATTTCTTCTGCCAGAATCCTAAGGTTTTTTTTATTATGATTTGACATACATGCTCCAGATTTTTTTTTGAGCTAGTAAGTTTTGCGTGGGCCCGCAGTCTCCGCAGATGGTCCCAGGCGTATTTCCAATGTCTTCTCGATGACTTTCTGGTCCCTGAGGCTGATGGCGGTTGCCAGGTTGTAATCATCGATTATTAATTGGTGTTCTGGCCTTTATAGCTTGTTGCATGAAGCTTCCAATGGCATCGTCACTTATATCCGAGTAGTAGATACAGGAAATCTTCAGATTATGCATAATAAAGGTTATGCATGCTAAATAAAGGTGCATGCATGCTTATAATTAATTAATAAAGGTTATGCAAAGCATTCTAAAAACTTAAAAGTTTAACCTTACAACTCAAATTAAGCAACATCGCTTAAGCTTCATATCGTTTGAAATATTCAAGTTCAGGAAGAGACTACGAGAATTTTAATTGATGACAAAGATAAATAACATAAGCAATTATTTCGAGAAACATCGTTTTAATCATTTTCTTTTCGACAATTGTTGACAAGTTCATTTCTAACAATTTCGTTCGGTTTACAACGATTAAAATTTCATAAAATAAAAAACTTTTTAAAGAGCCGTGTATCGAGAAATTTATCTAACGCCGGGCGTGCTGTGTTCACTATAAATCTTCCTCGGACCGATTCCGCTCGGCACAATGCTCACTAGTTGTGCAACTACACGCTTTTAGATTGAAAATTTCTGTCCGATGCCTCGGAATGGAATAGTGTCTGAGAACGTCCGAAATGGGCTTTCGATGAGATTTCTTTTAAATCGCCAAGGGTGAACTTATATAGTTATCATTTATATTTTATTGCGTATTATACCTATATATCCTATGACATAATGTATTTGTATTCTGAATAAAATCTTTATGAATACTTTCATTAGGACAACTCAATGTTCAATTTCATCAATTTTATTCTGTTCCATGATTCCAAGTAATATAACTTTCATTTGTGCTGATAATAAAAAAACCACAACTAAAAACCGCTTACGACCTCCATTCAGAACAACAGTTTCGATATATGCAAAAAATAAAATGTGTTTTCTGTTCGAACTTTTTCTGTTTGCTACACTATTAAATTTCTTTACTTATATTACCTATTAGCTATAAATTAATTCACATTACATGTTCGTATGTATATGCACATAAAAGTGTATCCTCTGTTTTTAATTCTGATACAAATTGCTTGTGCATTTCAGCTAAATTGGTGATGCCGCTTCAGATGTAATATATGGACAAAGAAACAGAAAGACAAACGAAAATATTAGAAACACCATTATTAACCTTTATTATTAATATTTAACATTATGTTGTTTACACATTCTTCTATTTTTAATTATACGGACATCATAAGTGCCATTAGTGGGCTTGTGGGCGGATATAAAAATTTGTGGTATTTAACTCATTTTTCTGTCACTATACCAATATATTTGTTTAAGGCGTGGAATACCTAGAACTTCCCATGAACTTGCATTTATATTAAGTAACATGTGTTATTAAGGAACATGATTTGTCGTGTTGTAATACATGCCTGAACGCATATATCACTGAATATTCCAAGATGGCGGTACCTCATTTTCATTGTACATAAATGAATATTGTAAATAATTGATGATTATATTGATGGTATACATAATTGCTTATTCCTTAAATGCTAAAGAAAGAATTTAAAAGGATAACAAGAAATTTAAAATACATTTAGTTTATATATTTACAAACTCTCATTTACGGCTACTATTTTTATGTTTTTAAATGTATAAGTTTGAATATCACATACGTTGCTAATGTGAACTGATGGGAAAATGGCAGCAATATTATAACTTCCAAAGGAAACGTCCATAGTGTGTTTCACCATTTAACTGTAAAAAATAAACGGTACGAACATAATAAATTCTATAACAAACTAATTTTCCACGTAAAAAACCGTTCAACAAAAAACAAGCGGTTTTAATTAAATACCCAAAACGGGTCCTACTTTCGATATGCGAAGAATTTATATTAAAAGTTCAAGGCTGAATTATACAGAAAAAAATACCTGAAATTACTTTATATATTTCCCTTACAAAAAAAAACGCCTTTATTTCTTCGCAGACATAAGCAGAGGGTACCACTCCCATGATTAACCTGTGATCTTATACAAGTCACCATGAGATGAGGGTAAAATTACTCGGACTGCCATGCACATGAATCAAATTCAGACTCAGTGTTACTAGATATTTCAAGTTCAAAAAAACTGAACACTACTTGAACCAGGCATAGAACCCAGGACATGTTTATCCGCAGTCGCGTTTACGATCGCTCGACTATCGAGGCAATCCTTTTTTACCTATGTTTTAACATCATTATACATTAATTTTTATGTACAGATTTATTTGAAATATAGAATACTATGTCTAAATTGGACTAATAGATTTTTCTAATTTCCAACTTTGTAGGGGTTAATCCACACCTTCAGATTCGATATTAATTTTTCATAACTCAAAGTCAAGATACGTACGAGTTTCAGTTAGATATAGCAAGATGTCTGTAAAAATACAGTCGAGCAGAATTTAACTGTTAATTAAAATAACGTTCAATTAGGTTTAATTACACTAATTAATCAGCCGCCGCGCAGCGCCCTTATCGTAATAACGAATGCGACCTAAGTAATTTAAATATTGTTAATCTCTTCGCAGCCAGATTAAAATATGAAATGTAAATTATTCGCCTTCCGCTCGCTATTTTTTTATCAGTAGAATAAAATAATAAAAAAAATTACGAAACGCTCAGTTGTTAGCGAAAAAATTATTTATCATAATCTCTTGAATGCTTTGTCAACTGAGTTCAGAAAAAGGCTACTGTATAACTCAAGTATTACGTCACACTGTGCAGTGGCAGCCGACGATTTTGTTTTTGTGTGCGTATACATTTTCAAGTTACATTATTATCTCATTATACTTTATGTGTGTATACACATGTATACATGTATACATATATACATCATATAATTATAAGTACTTAACACACTGTTTATTTGGAGGTATACATTAAATACATACGCTATTTGCTTTTTTACATATAATATATTATTATTATTATTATATAAAGCAACATTTAGAATCTTGTGTAAGAAAACAACGACTTGGCATGTTTTTGATTGAACCAAAACCCCGAACATGTGAAATATTTTAGCATAATTCAGAGAGCAAGTAATAGTCCATAGAGTGAGACAAACAAAAGATAATAATTATAACTATAGGTCAACTTTTTTTTGTGTAAGCACATGGATTGAAAAGCGACTTACATCACTTGTATCTGGAAATAATAACACGGATCCTGTAGGATTCAATCTTAGCCCAAATTTATAATGCCTGAACGAATTTTAATCTACTCGTAGTTTCGAGATTAAATATGTAAGGAAGGTTTTTATTTGACGTTACATTACGTTAATTGAAATATCAGAATATTTCGTTTCGTAAATAATTTGCCGCATATAGAATTGTTCAAAACAGTCCCTAAACTATTACATAAATTTTTTTATCATTTACAGGTTCTTCTACGGTTTTTGCAAAAGCTTATAGAAAGAAAATTTTATGCATTATTATAATACTCATTTTATAGTAAGTAAAATATAATCGCCTTTCAATTTCTTCAGGATCAAAAATATAGAACAAATCTTATTTCTTTATAGATAGGTACAACATTGAATCTAAAGTCCTGTATTTATACAACTAGCTAGGATTTTGCTGAACGGAATCGGTTTTTCAAGTTTAATCCTCAATAGTCTGCCGCCCACATGAATCACAAGACGGCATTCTTTTTTCTCTCAGCTGCTCGAGACGCTTCGAAGGATATCTGCTAGATAAATATTTGCCGATTCGAAGACCGCCGGATCGATTCACTTTTTCATTATAAACATTTGTGTCCCTACATCAAATTAATGTAGTTTGAAATAGTGTAGTAAATGTAATATAATACGTTATTGATTTGCATACGTATCTATACATAGCTATATCTTTTCATTCATTGATTGCCGTCGTCGGAACCGGATGTGCGTGCATGCAGGCATCTCCATAGTGCTTGAACGACATACACAGTGTCAGTATCAGTATCAAACCGTGCTCTGGTACCATAGTCCTCGAAGGATCAGAATGGAGTATGCGTATGAACTCGTACGAACGAAATCCGTATGAAAACGCATCAAAAGTTCAACTAAAATTTTTGTTACAGTCTTGTACATTATTATAAGTTTTAGTTTTTATATTAATCACAATGGAAATGATCGTTTACAATTTTAATAAATGTATGTATTTTCCTCAAATTATTTTCAATTACTATAAACCCGTGTTCCACCGCTGGGCAGAGGTCTTCTCTCTTAATAGGATAGCACTCAAGCCAAGTGAAGGCGGCAAAGTTGTAGCACTACTTAGAGAACGGGCATCTCTGAATTTCCAAACTTATGTACATTTTGAAGCATTTACATCAAATAACGTAAACTGGGAAAATATATTACTAGCTTTTATTATCTATGCAGCCTCAATTCTTTTTCACATAAGTAATGAGAATAGACAACTGCAACCGATCTCGAATAGGATTTTAGTTATTTAAGTTATTATAAACTAAACTAACAATCAATTAACTATTAGGAATATAAATCTCCATTTTAACATAAATAATCTTACTAATGATTTATACTAATAAATATAGTAACCCTGACAGTCCTATTCTTATAGTCATATTCGAGGTGGGTTGCTATTACTCATAGGCAGTTTGAACCATTGGTCGCAGCGGCCAATTACAACTGATGTCTGATTTGTCACTGTTTGCTACTTATAGTCACTCTCTTATACCGAAAAAATAAATGGTAAAGTTAAACAACACCGAGCCATGGTCAACATTCTGAAACATTTGTTATGTTCAGTAAACAATCGTTAAACTTTAAGATTAAGAAACATCCAACGGACTATCCTGTATCTCGACCTACTGATGTAGCTGGGCGAAGAACCAGGTATCTCGCAACTGACAAAGGAAAGCAGCAGAATGAACAAAAGGGTACCAGCCAGCCATTGCGCTGCATAGCTATTGTTTCATTGGATCATGAAAGATTCCGTGTTGAAAATGGTTTGTAATATTAATGTCACATTACCCACAACAATGTTGTACTGTGTTGTAACAAAGTAAAGAACTGTAACAAAGTAAAAATAAGAATAGTTCATTGCGGCCCGCGTAATTCTTTCCGTTGCGGTGCCGCGGCAATCGAGGCGCGAAATTTATCGTTTCGACATACATACAATACACATGCGAATTCACAAGAAACGAAATAGATCGCGGCTTTCCTAACATCGACCGCGATTAAACGGTCGATACATGTAGGGTAAAAGTGGGAGAGACGCCATATGAGGAGAGTCGCCATACATCCGAAAATTCAGTGAGTGACAATGAGATAGCTATATTTAACACTGTTTTTATGTACTCATAGACGTTTTATTCCAAACGTGTAAATTCTTGTTGGACTGCGCTCGAAAATGACGTGTGTATGACGATCAGATTATTTTAGCGAGAGAAATTTTTGACGAAAATTGTAAGTCGCTGCGGTTTCATTGATTATTAAATGAAAAATAAAGACATCGTAAGGTAAGAATTGGTTTTAATATTTTATTTAGTTTATTATTAACTTATTTCCACTATATTTTGCGATATATGTTAAATCCTACGAACTTTATAACTATATGGCATCTCTCCCACAACTTGAGGAGAGATGCCAACCTTTGAAAAATTATAAATAAAGGGGCATTTTTTCTATTATTTTTATTGTTTTAAGAATTTCGAGAAAATACTTGAGGAAGCTTTCGGTAGTCAGGGGGCAATGGAGTGAAGAAAACTTAATTCTGGCTGTTGATGTTGACAAAGATATTTCTGTACGTCAAGGAGAAGGTCTTCCTATTGCAAGAGCCCAAGGAATGAACCGACAAGAAGTAAACGCATTTGTAAGCTGCTTGAATAAGAAATGATAAAGTACGATTTAACAAATAGACCTGAAAATATTTTTAATGGTGACGAGAGTGTCTTCGTTTTTGACTTCTCCTGAGAACGTGTGTAAGAAGTCTTCCAATATAAATTTAATGAAAGGTGCAGCTAAAAAACGTAATTTAGCTAGTGCAGGATTAAAGTATTCATCTTCTGTCTTAGCATCCACCCCATTTGAAGATGATAACAATGTGTGCGCCGAATGTTGGGAAAATTATTATCTAACAAAAAAAAGACTTGATTGAATGTTCCCTATGTCAAAAATGGCTACATGAGTCATGTACAATGTACGCTCCGCATTGCAATAATTGTGATAGGGAAATGATCCGTAAAAAGAACCAAAAATTTATAATTTGCAACATAAAAACTTTATTATTCAATCCGAGAATAAAATATGTAACTATCATTCCGAAATTGTTGATCAAGTTGCGTTACTAACATAAGGTAGCGTAGGTTATCTGAAGATGATGACATGAATTCAGCCGCTTTCTTTAGATAGAACCTTGAAAAGGCTTATTTGATGTATAGGTTAACTAGCTGTGCCCCGACTTCGTCCGCGTCTAATTAAAAAATTCTAAAATGTATATTATGGAAATTATATATTATTAGAATATATCATAAATCAATTTATTAAAATATACTATAATACAAAATTATATATTATTAGAATATATCATAAATCTCTTTTCATACGTTGAGGTCAACTAAAAACACATTTTACGAAATTCTAAATACTAACGGGATCAAAAATCTCTCGACTAATATTGATTCCTATTCTTATTTGGAATATAAGAACACTAAAAAATAAACAGGTGATTTTGTTCTCGATTCACTAAAACTTGTACTTACTATATTTGAAGTTTTTAAGTAAGGTTTCACCCTATTTTAAAAGGTTCCTTGTTTATAATAGATAACTTAATTAAAACAAACGCGACTCCTTTTTGTGAAGTAGCATAAAATAAAGATACTAGAAATAGTATAGTAAATGGTCTGATTATACTTACGTGATGAAATCTTCCGCTGAATTAATTTCACGCCATCTCAAAGGTGAATTTAGATCAGATCAACTTGAATTCACCTTAAACATAAAAAAATACACATAGGTTTATTATTGCATAGATCGAAATATATTTTCTAAAATTGGAATTGGAATACAAATAGTTATGTTAAATAGATAACTTCGGAAATGATAGAAACCAGAATAAGTTGTTGGGCACAGCTATCTCAAGAGTGCTGTAAGACATGGAAATGGAACCACTCGCAAGTCCCTCGGGTATTCCGTGTGCTGCTCAAGTATTTATATTCGGACGTTAAGACTAGTTGTATAACAGTCATACTGAAAAGAAAAAAATTGTTAGAAACTTAACTTTGTAGGTATTTCGTAATTACATATTATGTTTATTACACTTATTGTTTGTAAACTATATTAAATAGAAATTATCGTACTCAAAATGCCCGGTGGCAGATAACATCATTATTTGGTTCTGCTTGTTGTTCCTAGCTGATACAATATTTGTCCCTTGGATAGTAAAAAATTTGTATTTAACACTGAAAAAAAGTAACATCACGCCTGTAATCCTCAAAGAGGGAAGCAGAGGATACTGAGTTTGTACTCAGTATTGTTACTGTCCTTATGAATTACTACTACGAACCGAAGAGTCTCTTCCTAATACTGATTATTATTCAAATATTTGCCAGTGATTCCCTAACATGTCCTTATTATAATTATAATGACGTAATTACAATTCAGTGAGTTGCCGTTAGTCAACCGTATACGTCACATTAATAACTAATTGGTAACTAGTGTGACATTATACTT
>DWFO01003199.1:0-12604 GCA_018246595.1 Mimoniades nurscia nurscia | reverse complement strand
GTCCCTTGCGGGGTAGGCAGAGAGCACAGAGTGCCAAATATCTCTATTCTTACACACCTGTCGTGCTTCATCCACATCCATCACTCTCTTCATACATGCACACCCGTTTCGGAGACTTCTGACGTCCGCATCACATAAAACCCTCTTGTATGTACATATGTAGTTAGTGAATATTTTTATACATACCATTAGAGCTCTTGAGATCTCGATGTATTAGGGAGATTGGCGCGTCAACATGGAGGTAGGCCATGCCACGCGCGACCTGGATGGCCCAGTCCACCAAAATGCCAGGGCGAATCTTGCGACCGGACAACACGCGGTTAAGAGGCCCGCCTCGTGCATACTCCATCACCAAGCACAAGTTTGGCTCCTCTAGGCACACACCTTTTAAAGACACTATATTATCATGCTGCAACATCCAAAACAGTTTCGCTTCCTGCAGCACACTGTCTTTAATCACTTCGATATCCTCGTTTGCGTCCTGTCGTGCCGCCTTCACCGCAACCACCTCGTCGTTCCAGTAGCCCCGATACACCTTACCAAAGCCACCTACGCCGATTACTTCCTCTAAGCTTAGCTCCGAAAAGGATACCCGCGGCGGGTCTACATCCCCGATCACCGATGATACCGCCAGCGGGTCCTCTTCGGTCACGTATACTGCGGGGAAGATACCCACGCGGTCTCCGATCTTTCCTGTCCACCAGCCTTCATCTCCGGAGATGTTTGCGTCTTTGGACAGAACCTCCACGATCTCTCCGCGCCGCAGCGACAGCTCGTCCTCCCCCTGCGCTACGTAGTCATATACGGCGGTAAACAGAGCGAGCGGTGGACGATCCTCTTCTGCCGCCATAGCCGCGCGGCCGGCCGCTGACCGCGGTGGCATCACCCCGGCCGCGCCGCCATCGCCTTCTTCGTTACTTAAGCGCCTCGACACGGCTGCGACCTCCGCCCACCACTGGACATAACTACCGCTAGACGTTTGGTTGTGATCACCGTATTATTCCGCCATCTTTGTTGCCCACATCGATCATGGCAGTCCTGTCCGATTACTAATCACGAATTCACTTTCTACAGGACACGCACACAATTACCGATTTCGATATTGCGCGAAACGCGTTCTCTTCGCTGTGATAATGTTAATTATTTTCCATTCATCTATCACGTTATTCGATAGACGGACGAAATGACAACCATACCACAGCGAAGTCAGTGACAAACTGTCACACAATGTTACTATAGCAAAGTATTATAAGCATTTAATTTATTTTAACATTAATTATGTAAATATTTTATTTTTAATACAAGGCTCTTTATGTAATTCATTTCCATCAATGAAAATGAAAATCAGGGCTTGATTTTTGTAAAACATAAAATTAAACGTCCACGTTGAAATCGAATATAAATGATTTAGCTGTTCAATTTTAGTGTGTAGGTGGCGCTGTTTTATAAAAATGTAATTTGGAAATATTCTGCCTTATGCTGCCATCTTTTGCACTCTGTATGCATTAATATTATTGTATAATGGGTTATTTGAATTGTTTTAGGAAAAGAATAAATATTAATAATTATTTTCTATAACAAATTTATAATTCAAGTAAAAAACGAATGAATGTAAGCTTAAATTTCAACTAACGCAGTACGCGGTCCCATGGTGTAATGGTTAGCACTCTGGACTTTGAATCCAGCGATCCGAGTTCAAATCTCGGTGGGACCTTAATACTGAAAAATTTTGTTTTATTTAATCTTTTTTTATTTCACATTATGAAGTATACTTTTAAATATTTAATTACACTACACATTGAGTAATTATTGAATTTTTGTGTTAGCAAAATATTATCATGAAAATGACATTAAACGTCAGTATGTTTGTGGGAGTGTTGTAGGGATGCTGGGTAGGGAGCATTATTGATCGTGCGAAAATGGGATGGCCGTATCCATTCGCGGCGTCCACCCAGCCCGCGGGACGTGGGACCGCTTCTCAACCTCAAAAACACGCTTATACGCCTTTAAAACTTAGTTTTAAAATACTGAATAATAACCGAAATTACCCTGTAGATGCTTACGCGATTGTATAAAACAAATTTATAAAATAAACGTAGAATAACCAGTGCAAGCCGAACGTTCAAGCGCAAACGTGACATGACACAGTGAATACCGATTGAAAATTCCGCTGATACCGCCTGTAAATCCAGGAAAATTGTGTAAAATGTATAAAATATTTTGAATAATCGCCTCCAAATGTTGTGTTTCGTAGATGCTTACTGACGTGTTAAGTTATTTTTTGGCACAAGTGGAAAAACAAGGCGACAATGGCCGATTTGCTATCGCCAGGTTAATGTTTGGACTATGTGTGCTATTGACAAAATGTTTGGCTCGAGATTCGTTTCGAAACGCATGTCTTGTTTGAAATGGTGCTGGCGGAAGCGTTGGAATGAATTGAGGAAAACAATAATACCTGTCGCACACACCGAACACAATAACACATGTATTTCGTTGTACGGAACGCTTAAATAATTTATTATTGTATTAATTAAATCAGTCACCAAATTCAAGATGAATACCTTCAACGCACCGACCACTCAAATAAACGCGATAGACAAGATGACTACAGTGAAATCAAAGTCCGTTGATCTGGAGGGGTATGTGATTATAGTCGTCGAGACGAAGGATAACAAAATTAAATTGTATGGTGAGTTCTTTAAACTACGCTTAGGTAATATTTTCATTATCGGTAGTGCACTGTTATAATTATTATATACTCGTACTACTTCGCATAAATGGTTAAGGAAAATGTCATTAAGAAACCCCACACACACACACCTTAGTATTATTCACTGTATTTGCATTACTATTTTCATAATGCGATGTGATCCGTGTCAAAGAATGAAACAATGAGAGAGTAAGTACGATTAAATATCCCACTCTATATTTTCAAGGATTCTCTTGTAAATTAGTGATGGTTTGTACGCGCGTGTTTTAAGCTCCAAAGGTGGCTTAGAATCACCGAGGCTTGAATACGCCAACGTTAGGTCACAGTCACCTACACAGTCAACTGGAACCAGTACATTGCCATGGCCCCCGAACAACATGTTGATAAAAGACGTCTCCGGTCATGTATCACCAATTCCAAGCATACTGCAACAGTTTAATCTTACCAATTTTTTGCAAATACTTAGATAAATAGGATCCCCAGAGATTCCTTATTGTAATAATTATTATTCTCAAAGCATATAGGTAGATATATTGTGTTGCAATACAACAATGAAAATGTAATGTCTTTAGAATATTTTAAAGCAATAATTTAAAAAGGTATAAAATATGTGTATGGCGAGTGATAACGTAGAAGAATCACCTTAAGTTATTGAAATCGATATATTTGGCACTATAACAATAGTAAAATATTAAACGTTTCCAAAATTCATCTCCATATCTGTTGATCCAAACGAGCACAAATCGAGCCCAACGAAGTGATCGTATTGCGATTTTGCAACTGAAAATTAAACATTTGTGATTTGTTACTTACGCATAGCATGTATCATTATATTATTATATTTACACAGACACATTATGCACTTCGAAACGATACAAATATTCCAACGAAGCTGGGTCGGAGGACAATTAACTCTTAACAACGAACCTGACCTGTTTTGCTTAGGGGGAAGAAACACAGCTTGTACCATGATCCTGACACACTTAGCTCACACGTTCGTCTATGGTCCTGACACACTTAGCTCACACGTTCGTCTATGGTCCTGACACACTTAGCTCACACGTTCGTCTACGGTCCTGACACACTTAGCTCGCCCGTCCCATTCACTGAAACTATAACTCAACATCTTCGTTCTATTAACTCTCTATTGAACGTCGCTGCCGATATTTGTAATTTAAAAGTACATATTTGAATTACTATAGCAACACTAAATTTATTTTCCATTCTTGGCGCTCCTGGAACATATCTCTTTAACGAATAAGCAGCGCTATTGTACGTGTTTTTTTATGGTTATTTACTCAAAATAAAAAAATATTAAATGGATGATAATTACATACATATATGGTTAAATTTATAAATGGTTGGTTGAGTTCCTCTTTTGTCGGGTAGTTGCAAGCGCGGTTGCTGATCGAGAGGTCCTGGGTTCGATGACCGGGTCGGGTACTACTGGATTTCTGAGTTGAAATTGTTATTACGTGCCCGGTATTATGGCAATAGGGTCACCACCTATTCCAGCGTAGGTCTTAAAAGTAACTGGTGAAACGTGGGAGTGTTCTACATTCCTGGGCCTACCTCTTCGGGGATTACAGGCGTGGTGTTACTATTACTTTTTTTTTAAATTTTTATTAGTGGCATGGAGTTTGGATTTGTGCCCGGTGTATGGCAATAGAGCCGGTCCATAGTGTACTACACTCCTCTACTTACGTCTTCGAGAATTACATGCGTGATGTTACATTATCACCAGCCTATTGCAGTCCACTGGTGGACAAAGGCCTCACCTGAGTGGTTATACCCATAATCCTCACGCTGAGCACGCGAGATGGGGATCGCAGAGCACAGCTCCTCCCACCGCCTGCACTGTTGCCCATAATCGGGTGGAGGAATGTATTCTTACTCCGCCCCGACACGGACTGATGTTACGTTACTTTATAAATTATTTCTTCTTTATGTTTGGTTGCAGCCAATACACTCTCATATACTCCAAAACAAATTTACCCCTAAAACGTGCAATATATGTACGATACAATAATATCCGTCCTTGCATTTTGAGATAATATCCGACTCTACCTTGAGGGGCAGTCAGGCAGTGCTATAATTTATAATGCTTAGCAATGAGTTGTATTTTGCACCAAGTGTATTTATCTTTGCTTTAGGATCACCATCGGCTGGAAACTTCGACAACTTGGAACTGGCGGACGAGATCATGGACGTTAACGAGACGAGGCTAGACGAGATGACCAAGGAGGAAGTATTGAGTCACATACACGAGGTGATTTCACAGCTTCTGCTCAGCAACACTTGAATCTTCCATAAACAAATATAGCATAATATTAACACAATCATGATTTCATGGACGTTAATATTATTATAAGTTCTGCTGAGAAATTAGATCGCAAGATTATTTATGCTTTACGAGCTTTATTGAAGGTACATTAAAAATCTGGAATATTTCTTAAACGGCCAAGTTGACAAATTTTGCACATTTCTTCTATCTTAGTATCTTGTATTGTAATATTAGTTTGCTGCTTAATTAAAGCAACATCGTTGTTTTGAAAAATCGAAAACGAAGTAGGTAAATAATTTATGAAATAAAAAATTATCGATCTTAAAGACTCTTCTTTTCTCTTTTCAAGAGAATGACATGATGACTATTTGTAACGTGATAACTATTATAAGTATAGCGATTAATTATTTATTGATATCGAAGCTTATATTAGGTTATATTTCCAGTGCATTTCGTCCTGTTTAATCAAACTGCGGGTGAAAAGGCGGAGCGAGACAAAACTGCGTAAGTTTTTTTGTATTAATATTTGCAGTCCAATGAACATATAACTTACACTACGTTTAATACCTAATTAACTTAGAGAGCAATGGATATGTAGCGGACAAAGACCTCACTACAGACTAAATTTGTTACATTCCTGCACCAGGGCACATGCCTTCAGTGCTCTGAAAGTGAACAATGTTTACTCAGATTTTTATTAAAGATTTACAATATTATTTGACTCTTTATAATTTTAATATCTACGATTAATATTGGAAGCAATATGATTTTTATTTATGATAAACAGATTTGTCTGTAATTTTTTAGATATCGTTAACGCTGAATATATTTAACATATTCATATTGATATCCGAAGAGTTCCGTAAAATCCAGAAATCGCCATGTAAAAAGTACATAACTTTTTACTTGTATTATATTCAAACCAGCATTTAATAATTATTAGTTTGTTCGACAAGAAAATAGGCAGTAGAATTGCCGCGCTAGCAACTGAAAAGCTTATATTTCTTACGATTAGTCGTAAACTTCTAGATTAAGTGTATCAAAAATATTGAACACATATACTGAAAATATTGATAGTTATGAAATTAACAGCATATTTTTATATAAAATATATGTATCGACATATTAGGACTACCAACTAACAGTAATAAAATTACAAAACACCAAATACCACAGGATTACAGGAACTTCACATAATGTAATTTGAGTGTTGAATAAAGGCTAATGAATTTTCCAAAGAATTATATTTTCCATTACATTACCGTTAAAATAAAGAGATTCATCAACAAAGTATGAACGCCAACACTTTTCATGGTAGCTGAACGAACGACAAACATAATGTATCTTAACGGCTTTTCAACTCTACCTAGGAAGCACCTTCCAAACACAAAACTACTTTTGCTAATGCCTTCGTACCACGGTAACACGATTGCACTTGCACTGCTCTCTACCGTCGTAATGTGATTATGAGGTAAGTCCGAATGGCTTCTACAACGAAACCTATTTATTTTAGCCGTTTAAAAATGTCGATAGACACTTTAACGCGATATAACAAAGTCCACATTCAAGGAAAACTCATTTAAATAACAGAAAAAGATATCTAGTGCAATACTCTACAGGCAATGTTGAGCAGGCAAAATAACGTAAGTTACTTGCTATGCCAAAGTTGTGCAGTCTGTGAGTGACAACGTAATAAGAACTCTGTCACATTAAGCGTCACAAGAAGACATTGTACATTCGTGTAATTGTGCGCACACGCTACGTTTTCGCTGGACACAGCCTTTGAGGTTATACACTCGGTGTTGCCACGTCGAATTGAATTTGCCTTATTTACGGAATGATCTCAGTTTGAGACTTCACATATTTATCGGTATCGAATTATATCGTAATATCTAAACTAATTAAAACTTTACTGCCATTTCACGCGCTGTGGTTACAAAACGAAAACGTAACCAACTGAATAAAATGATGATTTACATCATAATACTCGTAAAACGAGAATGCAGGATTGCTTATATATGTTATTATTGAAGTTCATTATTATCTACTCGTACATTTCATTATAAAGAAAAATGAAACCATGTATGTTTAATACATTTCATTTATTCTCATTTCTGGTGATGTGGCAGATATGATAAATATTTGCCTACGTAAGTAATTTAAACATAAACATAATACAAGTTCTGTACTGTTCTGTAATCATAAGTAAGTTCTGTACAAGAATTTGTAGAATTACTGCATTTGCAAATTGCATTGCTACATTGCGAAGTTATTACTCCAAATTTTTTTGCACAATTTTCATCTCACGATGTTACCTATTCGCGAATATTCGACTGACTCAAATATTTAAATGGGTCGAAGCTGATTGTAAATGTTAATACTACAGTAACATGCTCGTAGAGCACATGCATTCAATGTTACTATAAAGTATCAATTAAGGCTTAATTTAATCCTGGGATAACAGCTTCTCTCATTCTATATTTACTGATAGGAGTTTTCGATAAATTTGATGAGAATATTTCTTATAACTTGTATCCTCAGTCTTATTTGAATTTATCTTATTAAAAGTCATTTAGTTCATTATAATCCGTTGTGCTTACACGGAGCGTATTGTAAGTAGGTAGATAAGTTCGTACTTAATTTTGATATATGGTCAGGTGGGGTAAAAATAAGATACCCAAATCTATAGGTAAAAATAAGACAGCATTATATTTCTTTGAAATAAACGTCAAATAGAATTGTATTCCATTAAAAAAAAAGTTCATTAAATTCATAATTCGAAAATAAATTTGCATTACTTGGTTATTCATGAAATAATATTTTTTTTGTAATATTTTACAACTCACTAAAAATTTTGGCGCGAAATCTTTTATGCGCGGTTCGAGCACTTTTCGTTGTCTCGCTCTGATTCGTGCCTTTCGCGCTCTTATCCCCGCTTCTTGCGCGCAACGACAATTGACCTTGTGCCTAAACAGCTTGCCTTCAGTGCCTGGGTAACGTACGATGGGTGAGTACGTGTTGATTTTCGGGGAAAATATGAGACAAGCTATAGGTAAAATATAAGACAGTGTGTAGTATAAAAATAAGACAAGAAAATTAATCATGCCTCGAAAATATGTACCCAAACCAAAAACGTACAACGAATTGAAATTACAAGAAGCTCTGGAAAATGTAAAAAGCGGCAAACTATCCTTGAGAGAGGCCGAAAAGAAGTACAATATTGATAAATCGTTATTATGGAGGCGAATTCACGATTTAAATAGAAGCAAACAAGGAAGGAAAACGGTTTTAAGCAGAGAAGAAGAAATAGATCTATCTGAAAAAATAAAAACAATGGCTAAATGGGAATGGGCGTTAACCAGGCTAGAAATAAAGAATATTGTTCATACATACGTTGTTCAAAATAACATTCAAAATAATTTTAAAAATAACTACCCTGGCAAAGACTGGTTAATTGCTTTCTTTAAAAGAAATGGTTTAATCGCCAAAAAATTGGAACAATTAGAAAAATCTCGACGCCAAGCTACCAGCGATCCATTTATCGTCTATTCCTTTTATAAATTATTAGATCAAACAATGACTTCTTTGGATTTACACAGCAAACCTCAGAACATTTGGAATTTAGATGAGACTTAGAAGAGATCGAAGAAAATCTTCTTTATTTATCCTGCTGTCCACATAAAATATTCTATCCATAAAAAGGAAATTGTCCTGAAATTGGCACCTCCAACACAAAGTAATAAAAGAAGTGCCTTAATTTTTGATATTGACTTCGAAAAATATCGTGTTGAGTAACTCGAATTAGTTTAATTGAAGCCTACGTTTAGTATTATAATTTGTTATTGTACTGATTTTAAATACCAAAAGTAATTAAAAGACTGTAGTCTAGTGTTAAATAAGTAGATTCCGATGTTGATTAATTGCCGAGTTTATCTTGATTACGTTAGTTTTCTTTGGAAATTTATATTTTCTTATAATTTTAATTTTTGTTCTTTATTATATCATTTAAATTTTAAAAATATTGCTAAATATAAATATTGTTAAGAAAAATTTCGTGACGTTATTTTTGATTACTTTTTAGTCCTTTAATAAAAGAACATTTGATGGAGTTAATAAAATTTTTGTATCATTTTTAACCTCCTTGTCTTATACGTAGCCTTTATTGTCATAAATGTGGAAAGATATACAAAATAAGGGCAGTCTTATTTTTTAACGCCCATGTCTTGTATTTGCCCTTTTTGGAGGAAAAAATTAAGACACATATTTTATACTAAAACATGTTTTTATCGTATGACTATTTACAAACGAATAAAATTTCTTAATAGCTATGAAGAAATAGTATCATAATAATTCATATAAACGTATAAACAATTATTTTAAGGTCATAAAAAATCAAAAGATTGGTTTTTTGTCTCAGTTTTACCCCACCTGACCCTAATAGCGCTATTCCAAAAGTAGGGTTCTATCTACCTATTATCCTATTTGTTACTGTAATTGGCTGGCTAAAGTTTACAAACATGTACCTAAAAAGGTTGAGGTGAAGCCCATAAGACCCATAAGTTTATCTGAAACGAATCTATTAACGCTATATTTGAAGTAAACCATGTTTCGATGTATATTTCAAAATAATAATATACTGTGACTATTTATATACTTGCTGTGTATAAAATTATGTATACTTCTTTACATATTTTTTACACAGTAACATATACTCATGTTCACCATATAATCGGACTCAGAAATTCCAGCTTAGCCCCCAGCCTCTAACCACTCGACCAACTGGTTAGTAAAAATACAGGTCAGACCAGTAGTTAATACTTAAATACACGAACAAATGCCTTTATTGAATTCCCATGCTTTTGTGGCATTTGATAAGGTTCTTGCATTTGAGTATCGTAGGTAACAATAAAACGTTCAAGTATCACTAGACCTCGAGCGAGATTAGATGTCTGATATTTCATTAGCACGTGGCAAGTTATTGTCAATCGAGTGGCAACACTCAAATGGCGAGCGAGGGAGAGCGAAAACATTGGATGACAAGGTATTCGCCGCTCCGCTTACCGGTACGTTTTGTGGCACGAATATTATTGAACTATATCACCTATGTTATGCCCTACGAAAACATTGTTTGGACAACACATGGGCATATTGTCTTGTGTCAAGTGATTCAGTGAGATTAGGTGCATAGAAAGTGATCGGGCAGTCGGGTCCGAGGTGAGTGAACTTGTATGTCCGTAAGGCTTTGGCCTTTAGCCTGGCCACTCCACTCGTGCTTTGCAATCCGCCACTTACTGGCCAGTTATAAGATGCAGTATGATTGTCAACCGGATTGTGAACCGAATCCCAGTTAAAACCTTTTCATAAGTTTTTCCTTCAAGCGCTACGATCGGTTTTACGAAAGAAATTTCCTCTTGAATAGTCTCATACATATTTAAAAATTTACAATATAAAGTTAATTATGATTATTTAATTTAATACTTTTGTGGTATGCTTATATAGTTAATGGTATTTAGTTAGAAATAAATAAAATCTAAACTCGCATCTCTAACCGAGAATGGAACAATACAAATTGACAGTGATTTTCTAATGGCTTCTAATAGGATTCTGTGATTCCGTTATTACAAACGATAATTATAGAATCGTAATAACAAACATAAGTATCTATAGGCAGTTGCAAAAAGAATAATGTATGGTCGCAAAAACCAGCCAACCTTGGGTCGCATCCACGGCTCACGTCATGCTACGATTTGATTTTTACTATGATTTTAAACTCGTTTGCCAGTACCATAGACCTACCCTAGTCTATGGATTAAAGTTAACATCCTGCATTTATTACTTACTCATTTTCCTAAACCTTGTACAATATATATAAATGCATAATAATTATATGAATGTTTAATTAAATATGTACAATTTCCGTAGCTTGTACTCGTACGAGTATATGTATACATAATATCCTTTGTTTACGATTGTACTGTTTGTAAACACTTATTCCCTACTAACATATTCGCAAATGTTAACCGTATATTTTCGTGTAAAACACATACTTTGTATTTACCTACGGCTTATTACTCTGTAGGTTGGGTGTTGATTGTCGCTTTAGCTTTAGTGTTGTCCCTTAGCCTTTACGATATCTCCTATCTGTCGTAAGAGGGGGCTTCCGGGGTTGCAAGCGGCTAGAGTGGGGGCTCGAACCGCTTGTCAGCTAGCGATCTCGGGAAAACCACGGTATGTGTGGCCGCATACTGTCGTGAGAATCGGATGGCATGGGATAATGCATCACGCCTCCCCGGGTGTCGGGTCCCTAGGGGGCGTCGTGTAAGGATGGCACCGGTACGAGGGAGATCTCAGAATCGTCCTATTAGCACCGAGAAAGGACACCGAGGGGGTTATAGCGCGATAAAAGTCCCACATCACCCGGTATCTAGGTAACTAGTAAAAATTGGGAGTACTACACTCATCTGCCTACGTATTATGTGAAATACAAGCGTGATATTATTTATTTGGCGATCAAAGAGAATATTTGCTTATATACACAATTACGTGTCTGGCACACCAGTTCGTTGTGCAATATAACTTAACAGTAATCTCGTGTAAAATCTAATGCTTTCGCGTGATTCATCAATGAAATCGCATTCACTGCACTGCTGTGTTAAGGAACGTGATAATTTTCATTTGCATGTGCAAGAGTATTTCCTCTACGAGATATCTTTCAATTCTAAATATAACACACATAATAATAATAGCTATTTTATGCGTTATTAACATCGTAAATTTATTCTATCTACGTAACAATAAGGAATACATTTGTTAGAATATTTTTCATTATAAGTGTAAAGTAAAAATACACTTGGACCACTTGTAGTTTTATTACTGTTATTGCATTCGTGGTCATGAGCATAAAAATATCACGACTGTTTTTGCCTTTCGGAGAGGACTTTGATATTTTGCAGCGCACATAAGAATTACGGCAGGTCTGTAAGGATAAAAACATTTGGAACTAGGTGAATTTTGCCTATCCCGTGAGGGATTTGACGTGTAATTTGATAATAATAATTTGCATAAATTAGTAGCAGAGGTGCGCGTCATGCAGGAAATCACGATGATTAAAATGCTGTTTTCTATGGTATGAATAATTCTCACCCGAACCGGTATCAATATATGTATAAGTAAATACATTATAATACTCGTTCACCGGAAGTAAGTGGCTATTAATTTGCAGCGAAAATCTATTAAACGATAACGGTACGACAGCGACAGCAACGTGGACGCGTTTCTTTACACTTTTAAACCTGTTTGGATTAATTGGATTAATCTTTGTTGTTGGCTGTACACAGAATGTAGTTATGACAAAGTGACCTCAATAACCAGTTAATTTTCATTTTAATACACTACATGCGCTTTAAATAGGTTTATAAGAATTGTTTATGTATTTCTTATTGGATTTAGAATATGTTATACATAATTAGGAGTTCTAATATGAAACAGATTTATGAGGCAAGTGTAAATGGTACAGTCAGAAGAGAGTAAAAAAAAGAAAAAAAAGTAACTTCACGCCTGTAATCCCCGAAGAGGTAGGCAGAGGAATGTAGAACATTCCCACGTTTCAC
>DWFO01003198.1:0-12605 GCA_018246595.1 Mimoniades nurscia nurscia | reverse complement strand
GTTCGACCCGGGAATCGAACCCGGGACCTCCCGATCGGCAGTCGCACTTGCAACAAACACGACCAACGAGGTAGTCTCTTATAACAAATACTACTGAATTAACAGTAGTAACCTGGTATGTAAAATTAATGTACAAAATGTCAATGTCTTGTAAAGATTTTTGTCTTTAAGAAGTAAAGATCGCGCTTCACTCTGAATATTTCACATTACTTTACAGATTATTCAGCTTCGAGTTTTAAGAATGTTACTGTTAGTTTTATGAAACAAATTCTAGCATGTGACAATTTCTTATTTCTAGTTCCATAAGGTACGTAATGATCAATAATTTCTTTTTACACGGCCCGGAATCTTAAATCCGATAATTAAAATTTGACAGATGTCAAACTGGCCATAGATAAAATAAAGGTTTAAACTGATTTAAATGTTTTATCACTCGTAAGCGAAACGCATAGCTTTGTATATGTAAATAAATCGTATTTTTAATTCCTGCGTGTATGAATAGCCTACTAGCCCCAATGATTTCGGACCTATACGAGGTCCTCCTTCGAATTCTGCTTCTTCTTCTATGAGTTCGCACCGATCACTACTGCGACGCGGCGAAGACTATTTTAATTGGAATATACATAGTTATGTATATTAAACCATTATCGTCATGATAGCGCTCCACTTATGGGATAAGGTCTGTTTTCAAAATTAAAGCGTTAAACCCATAATCTAGGTATATATAATAGAAATAAATAAAATAATAATAATAATAATAAAATTCATTTATTACTTTATTTATTAAATGCTAACATAAACGGAAATAGCATGTGTAATACAAACTCACTTCGAAAAATGAAGATACTATATATCAATGTAATCCCTTACTAACCCTTTTGGGATACAATTGTAGGTCAGGTTTAACTCGTTCTATAAATTATGCAAACCCTTTGTCGGTATCACAAGTGGTGTACCAGCCCTAACACATCATTCGACGATGATATTTTCCCAATAAAGGTCTATTCACATCGTCGTGCAATCACGGTCCGATTATACTCAGCTCGCGCTCAATTAAACACACGTATGTATTTCGTCGTCAACTGTAATTCTGTCAAGGGGCTGTGACGTAGCGTTGTCAACAAATCTGTCAAACGCTACACACCACTAACAGTCTAGGGTCGATACTGTTACATCATTCTGAAAATAAAAACTGAATAATACTTTCAACATATTTGAAAATCTGTTGAACGTTGCGGAAATATATAACATTAAAATTATATAACACTATATTAAAATAAATACACATTTCGATTTTTAATTTGCTTTTTTTGTACGTGTGGTTGTACAAAATTGTGTTTGTCAAGTCTACGAACACATTTTGGATTAAGTAACATAAAAATGTACATCAAAGCTGAAACATACGCTACTGATCGTAAAACTCACCGTAGAGGGCATTAAAACCAGAAGAGACGGCAATCAGTCTACTTAAAGTATTTTGAAAACGAACCCACTGTTGAGTATGACAATCGAAAACTAATAAAAACGGCTTAGAATTTTACTCAAATCTTGGCTCTCGGTTTTGTCGTTAAAAAATTTATAGACATCGTGAGTAAAATTGCACACCTTGAAGATCTTCATAATATTACGGATTGTAAAATTTACCCACTCGTACTTTCTCAACGGAACTAACTTGCTCATTCTAAGAGGAGATCCTGTCGAACAGTGGAATGATCAAACAATATTGATGTTGATAATAATAACAGCATAATGAGATGGTCGCTAGAAACTAGTGCGCATCGACCTTACAGCTTGTCAAAAACTTATCATAAGTTTGCAGTATTTATGTTTAGTGTATGGACTAGCCATTATTTGGCCAAGGGGCAATAAATTAATCGAACCCGGGACACAAACATAATGTACCAGTTTCGTTAACCTTTGAATTATTGAGATATCCCAATGAATGAGTCATTTAACAATGGCCGCCGCCGCTTTGCTATTTGCATTCTGCGATTAGGCTTTAGACAATATCGTGGTTAGAGCCTGATGCCGTGTTGTGTAGTCCTGTGACAGTTTTATGTTATGTAGGGTAACCAGGCTTTTGTACAAGAGATATTACTAGTTCCGGAATATTTAAAGTATTCTTGTTTTATAATAGTAATTATAATATTGTACGTAATAAGAGGATGATGTCGACTGTCTCAATGGTTAAGAGATTCCAAGAGTGATTAGAACTAGATACTGTCAGTTCGATTCCTAGGTCGCGGGTACTGGGTATTCCAAATTTAAATTTCTAGTAGTAGATCGAAGTCTGCATTTTTACCCGGTGCATGTCAATACGTCCGCCGGATATACCACGCTGGGACGTATAACACTGGAGGTGAACCGCACGAGTGTACTACACTTATCTGTCTACCGAAATAACATACGTGATGTCACATTACGTATACAAATAAAGAATATAACAAAAGAACATCCCCCACCAGCGACATCCCTATATAACAACACACTTGGCAATGCTACACGAAAATTTCAAGTCAAATTTATCGAACACCTCTATAAATTAGGCGCCTGCCAAGTAATAAGTTCACCGAGTTACGCAGACGAATCGCCACACACGCACAGCTGATATGAACATTGTATTCTTGATATAACCAATATAATTTATGTTAGTTAAAATGAAAATTAACGCTACCGATCGAAGCTCAGGCAACATAGATTGGTTATTAAGACCATGACAAAGGTGAACGATAAAGCTTTAATATATTGCAACCAGGTTAATTACGTCAAAATCATCATCTAAAGACGAAGGATTGACACTCAACAAACACTTCTAAGTATGTAAGTAACTTTTAAGTAAGTAAGTTACATTCGTAATACATACTTAATATTTAATCGTATTTCTTTGCGTTGTCTCAATTGAACATATGACGTTATTTTATAAACTCGAATCAAATACTCAATACAAACAACGATTGAACATATTTAACACACACGAAAATTTTCCTTACGGTGATACCTGTGATAACTCAAGTGATACCTAACCGGGATTAAAATACAAACCATTTATACGTCCGTTAAGATTATAAAGGGGAAATATGACATTTCTACATATATCACACTTTAACCGCACGTTATGTTGACTATTGGTTTAGTCTTAATCAATCCAAACTCTGATACCTCATGACCACGTGTTTGCTTTTACCATCACTGAGTTTGTTCAGCAAATGTTTAGTAAGGTGCGTTAAAAATACTATTGTATCTAATATTAGCGCTATTCAGTTTAGACTAAAGTCTGACGGAGACAGTGTAAACTATAAACATGCAATATACTGAATAGTCGTCTGAATTGCTCTGATTAATGTCAAATACAATTGAAAGTGAATTTGAACCTGAACTAGAACTCCAATTAACCACCAAAAGTGGTGAAATATAAAATACTTTATAAACGCAACTTCACGCCTGTAATCCCCGAAGAGGTAGGCAGAGGAATATAGAGCACTCCCACAGGTCAGCTGCCTTTGACAGGTCCTGGGTTGTAATTCCGGATCTGACACTATTGGATTTTTCTAACTTAGATCTTCTATTACTTGCTCGGAGTCTGGATAAGTCCCCGATGTATAGGCAATATGCTCACCACGTACCTATTCCATAGCGGGAGGTAAACTAACGGCGAAACGTGGGAGTGTACTACACTCCTCTGCCTACCTCTTCGGATATGACACGCGTGATGCTACGTTTTAGATTATTTAATATCACTCGCTTTTCAAACACACAGAGACAAGTTCCTTACTCTCCAATATCCGTCTCTATATACTATTAATAGAGATGGTGTCAAACTTTAAGGTCTATGTTTATCTATTTACAGCTATGTGCTATATTAATTTGACATGAACGATAAGTACCTAACACATAAATCTATTGGTCATATGTGTGTATTTATCTTTATTTTTTTGATGAATATACAATACAGAGAATGTAAATAAGAGAATAGCAGAAATATACCTACCTACAGCTTATTTACAAGAAACATCTTGATGGCATCCCCGCAGATACGTAAATGAAATCAGTCTTTAAATGTTATGATTGATAATAATAATACCTTAGGAAAAAATCACATATACTTATCTGCTCCCAAATCAGTAAAAAGATTGTACCATTATATTCATACAGCTGATAAACTACATACCTATATACATATAATATATTAATGCAGATCATTTCACATACCGACATATAATCTGCTCATAACAAAAATATTATGTACTAGTCGAGCTGTACTCATGGCCCCGGGACGACTCACCAGTTACTTTATTAACTGAACTATAGACGTTAGCTCTTTATGTAATGATGTGACTATGAGCATCACAAGGAAGCTTCTCCATCATAAAAAAAAGTAACATCCCGCCTATAATCCCAAAAGAGGTAGGCAGAGGCAATGTAGAACATTCCCATGTTTCACCAGTTACTTTTAAGTCCCACGATGGAATAGGTGGTGAGCCTATTGCCATGTACCGGGCACATATACAGATTCCGAGCACACTACTAGAAAATCTAAATTAGAAAATTTATTCGTGCCCGAAGCGGGAATCGAACACTGGACCTCTCGCTAGGCAGTCGCACTTGCAACTAACACGACCAACGAAGCAGCTTCTCCATCATGTTCCGTGTGAAATGGGTCAGACCGCACATAGCTAGCGTTAAAAACTGCTTAAACCATTGTCATTCTGATATAACACCTTATCCCA
Organism: Mimoniades nurscia nurscia; assembly: GCA_018246595.1. Classification (NCBI taxonomy): domain Eukaryota; kingdom Metazoa; phylum Arthropoda; class Insecta; order Lepidoptera; family Hesperiidae; genus Mimoniades; species Mimoniades nurscia. The sequence continues at coordinate 7,878 of DWFO01003198.1, read as the reverse complement.
GCTATTGAACGATTAAAAAATCGATAAAAATTAGTAACACTAGTTATTGATATATATTTACATTTACATCCAGCAATACTTACGAGTACTTCCATAGAACGGTAATACACGCATTGCATATAACACCAGAAGTAAATGAAGTAGAATGAAGTATTGTCTTGCGAACTAGTACCTACTGAATAAATAAACAGTAATCATAAATACAAGAATTATGCCAATCATAGACGATTTCTACTCTAAATGTTGTCTTTTGACGTAGCTTATGATTATGTTTCAACTTTCGATTAATTATAATTCGTCACGTCAGTCCTTCAAAGGAGCACGCAGGGAGAATAAATATACATACCTACTCGTAGAAGGATTACTATTTGTGTGAATAACTGACGCAACAATCCAAATCGCGGGCTTACATAAGGCGCGTCCACACAAAACAATCTGAAGAGAACCTTCGTTTATTGCGAAAGCCAACGAAAACAGGGAAGCAGGCGCGGACACGCAAACAAACAGCGAGCGCGTAAACTCATCAGCCGCACCGTTCGCCGTTTGATCTGACGCGGCTGACGCTTGCGCCCACTTATAACTTTATAAGCCGTATTTTGCGCTGAGCTGCTTCGTTGCCTATTACATTAGGGTGGTATCACACTGGGATCCGATTTTTTTATCATACGAAGTAGCAAACGACCAAGCTGTCATTCCCAGAATGTATCCTTATAATCAGCTTAAATCCACATTCACAGGTATATATTAAGTACCTCCAACTCTACATGATTAAGCAGAGTTTAAACTAATACAACCCGTGCGCGACGATGTGACACCTGGAGGATGAGGTCACAGCGGGGTTTTTTTTACAGTGCGAATAGAAAAACGAATTATCAATTTTTTCTAATAGTATCTAAGAGATAGCAAAAGGAAAACATTTAAATGGAAAAAAAGGTTGTTAAGTGATCGAAAGACTACATATGTATATGTATACGAGTAGCATACTGTAGGTTTCAAGACATCGCTCATGGGTTTTTCCATGACTAAACACGAATAACGAATTCGAATTCACTTATACGAGTCATTAGACAGTATTTATTTAACATACACTCAAGTACAAATAAGTTCAAGTTGTCATTGACTATTTAGAACGCCAGCCACGAAGCGCCACTGCCTGCCACGCAGCATATTATCATGAATCCCAGTCAAATCTAAATAGAATGTGAATTTTTCTGAACCTGATCTCGTAATGCACTCAGTTCACGAAACTATTTCTAGCTGTACTCTAAAAGTCGTCTCCCGCGATCCTGAGTCAACACCTACAGTCAATGGCTTACTTATGATCAAAAGGCACATGATGATAGCAATCAAAAGATGATGATGATAGAAATGACAATGGAACAAATTTATGAAAATAGAAGATACACGTCAGTTCTGTAAGAATAGATATTTAATGCTCGATGGTCTGTGCCTAACCTTGAACGGGCGTACCTTGATACATAATAATAATGCCTTGAATTAGCTCAGTGTGCGCTCAGCCTTACAATAAATTGTAAATATCGTAAAATAAGTTAGTTGGTGCAGACGGCTGCAGGAAAAAGCTTTTATTTTATGGTGTTATAAATAAACATTACATATTTTCATAACCCGTGTTGCCTCACGTATGAATGCAAGTAGATTTTATTATTTCTTTATTGTGCATTCTGTAAAGCGAAACTGTTTCAGCATTACAATTTCGTCACGGCAGATCTAACATGGGGTAGCCAGGGAATACCGACTCAAATACCATCCATCGTTCGTAAACCTCTTCTTGTTTTTACTATCTTAATCCATCTCTTCGTACACGCACGCCAATTTCGTATTTTGCTTTAGTATTTTACTATCAAACGTTTCCTGATTATCATTGAATTTATATGATTAAATTGTACCGTTTACATTCTTAAATTCTTTACTCACATATGACATAAGTTAGTTTAATGACCGCGAGTGTCTGTTCTGTGTTAAGATGTGATAATATCTGTGTAAGTACAATCACGCCTATATATGGGACAACCCTCGAAGAGGTAGGCAGAGGAGTGTAATACACTCCCACGTTTCACCTGTAACATTTACGTCCCATCATAGTAAATCATGGTGGATAGCCTTAATTTATACACCGGGCACATATGCAGACTCCAAGCTCCGACTCCGGATTTGAACCCAGGGCCTCTAAATCGGCAGTCGCACTCACAACTACTCGACCGACGACACAATCAAGATCAATAGGTATAACAAAAAAATCATAAACCGGGCGAAAAATGTTGAATAAATTAAAGTCCTGTAAACACAGAGCCCCGATGCACATATTTTTGTACTATCAGCAAATAAATACTGTATCCGAGTATTGGCAGTAACCCAGTTAGGGGCCGATCTGCTCAGTATGGACGGCCGGCCGCGGTGCCGTTGGCGGGAAGCGCGCTTGTAAGTGTTAAGCTGTGTTTATTTGTTTGTGCTCAGCATTTCGCAATTAGCGTGTTTGTTTTGAGTATTAGCTAGCGTTTCGCACGCGAGTCCGTCCGCTACTAGTAATAAATGATTTAATATCTTGCGACATCATATCTTGCCACACGGCCATTTGATCGTAACGCTGATAAACGTAAGGCTGATAAACAACATGTATATATACATAGACATTTTTATCATCTCCGCTACTGGACATACGAGTAGATAGGTCTCTCCCGAGGTTGGTTGGTTGGGAATCCCACAGCACAACTTCTCGTAGCGTCTACGCTGCTACCCATAACTGGCCAAGGCATTTACCTGTGACTAAGCGTTTATATACCAAAACTATTATGTCTGTATTACGACAATCTGAGGTATAACATAGCTGACGAAATGTGTGAATGCTGCAATTCTCTGCCTATCCTTTCGGGTTAAGACCGGTGTAATAGGTTTTTACGACTATCTGAAGTATAACAATGGTAAGCGTACAAATATAGTGTAAGTATATATTTAACAGTGTGTTAAATGAGACTATTTGTTAGTTTAATGGTTCATCCTCATCACTGCCATCAGCCTATTGCGGTCCACTGCTGGACAAAGGCCTCCCCTGAGGGGTTATGCCCATAAGGTTTAGGTTTAGTGCTTAGCGCATGTAATGATAAGCTGGTGGTTCCAGCGGTTCGATTCTCATGGACATTATCTATATGAGTATGTATTTATCACGCCTGTAATCCCCAAAGAGGTAGGCAGAGGAGTGTAGTAAACTTCTACGTTACACCAGTTACTATGCGTGAGTACGAGTATGTACTCGTATTAGTGAGTCATTAGGAATTATTAAAATTTCTTAAATATTACTTAATGTTAAAACCGACGGCGTAAAAATTTATAAATATATGAAATATTATGTGCAATGATTGAAAACAAAATTGAATATAAAAAAGTGATGGCAGAGATGTATGACACTCGGCGCTCTGGGGCTAATACGTAGTTGATGATTTAGGGATAAAACTATAAAGGGGTTTTATGAATGACTATTTGTAACTAAGAACAAACTAAAATCTCAAATCGCTTCACACACAATATGTCGTTATATTTTGTAACACGTAAACAGAAGAGCCGCACACTCTCGCAAACATACAGATAATGCGAGATATTAACTCGCGCGTGCTGCTAGAAGCGACCCAACAAAAAAAAAACAAAGCCCACGCGCTATCCTACCGACGAACGTTAACCAAAATCAACAGTACACCCAAATTGGTGCACAGATTACACTAACCAAAATAGACATGGTTAAAATACGTTAAGTTGTAAATAAATGTCGGTTGATCGCCTCTGATTGATATATGGACGAATCCGGCATGTCTGTGGCGATACTGGCATAGATTATAATGATATCACGCAGACACGCCATTGAATACTATAATTACATTGCATTTAAACATAACTTAAATTGATAAAAAGTATACGGGCACGAAATAGCCCCGATATTCCTATAAACCTAAAAAACATATAAATATGTTTAATCACCTCGTTTACAGCATTTTAATTTGGAAGATCTCCACGCACTGGTATTTGATCCCTAACTAGACAGCTATGGCTGTAGTAACCAGATGGCTGATAAACTTCATATATACATATAAATAAATGCTTTTATAAATAACGAAACGCGGCTCAGTCAAATTCATTCATCACTAGATCAAAAAAAACAGCCAGTACAGACTGAATAGTTTATTTTATGTAAAGATAGTAGATAAGAAAGGAACGGCATGAACAATACTACTGCCGTCCACGAGCATGCCATAGTCTCGAATCTATTTGTATATATATTACTGTTAGTGTCAATCACTTTAGTTAGTATTAATTACTTAATATTATTAGACGCAGGGATCGAGGGTGGCAAATACTCAGCAATCGTGGCCAAATAGGTTACATACCGCTAGATAAGGAGTTCAAAATTACCGAAAGCTGAGTACATAAATGAATAGAGTATTGAATGTAGAGAATCATATCAGATTAGAAGCAAGTAAAGATATTGGCACTGTCTACACCGTGAGAGGCCTAGCGTTATAACATAGAAACAATAATATTAAATGCCAATAGAATTGTAAGAACTGTTAGTGACAATGCTGAGTGCGTATTCGTTTAAAGCGAGGAATGAAATCGTCGCTTCTGGTGGTAAGCCTCACGCTTATTATAATAATCTATGAGGAAAAAGTAAACGCATGAAGTACGGAGAAAAGATGAATTTGGCTCGCCCCGTGCCGCCAGGCCGCGCGCTGTGCCGACCGCGCCCGTAATGTGGATGTTTGTAAACATTATTAATTTCCTATTATGGTAACCTATTATATTGTACTAAACAATCATACTAATTGGGCTCAGCGTAACTTAAGATGAAACGGTACTTTTTGTATATACTGGACGCCCTTGGTGTTTTAAATGTAATTACACTGTAATGTTATGTATTTGAAAGGTTATTAATTGAAAGTGTACAATTAAGAAATACCTAAATGAAATACCTAAATGTAATTATGCAAAGGGAAACTTTCGTAGTTCTTATTTAAAATATTGCGCTCATGGAGGAATGAGATTTGGTACAGGTAAAGTTTGTATAGAGAATTACAGAAAGGAAAAATGTAAATATTTTCAGTTACAAATATATTACCTGCACGAAATTAAATTGAATATTAACTGTTTACGTTTATTCTGTCTACGTCAGCTAGAACAAGCTGGAGTCAAAGAGTACTACAGAATAGAGCTTCGTAAAGTTATTTATCTTTATCCCAAATAACATGTTCAAACGTAAGGAATTGTTCAAAAGCATCATTGAATGAATTACGATCGAGCTTCGCTCACTCTTTAGACTCGTCATTGTTGTATTAAATTAACATTCTATTTAATTATTATCCTTCTGTAGTATTGCAGCAGCGCTGTTATATGGTTATTAAGGAGAAACGTAGAAAAACGCATTGGCAATTCCTTTGATGTTGCATACGTCCTCAAGCGTCGCTGACTACTTACACCAGGTTTTTTTTACTAAAATGTTCATGAAATAATTAATAGATATTTTAATTATTTGATGTTTTAATTTAATGTTAATATATTAGCGGGCATGACTTACGTATTTATTATGATTCATGCATCCTGAAACCAAAATGGCCGAGCGATCTTGTTTGTATGCAGTGGAAAATGTCTTCATAACTCAGCATTCATATTTGATTCCGCTTTCAGTTTCAGTCACTTATTAATACTATCTTCGGTTATTTAGTCCAACATGCTGGTTCCCATCTTATCCTCATACCAAGCAAACATCCAGAAGAAAAGACCAGAATTCTTAAATGTAGATATAATTCTCCGCTCAGGAGTACATTTAATTTTACTCATGTTTCCAGCATATTGTTCATTATCATAACAAGCAATCAGCACCGACCACTGTGAAGGTTACCGATCACTGGGAAGGTTACCGACCATTACGAAGGACATATAGGAATACCAGATTTCATTGGTAAAGCTAGGCATCATTCCCCTGGTTTCAGATTTTATGGAAATTGTAACTTTACCTTGCCGTACTGCGAATCAACATATGTATATGCTCCTCTTACAACGAACGATTAATGAGGTTACAGCAATAACTGCAGTGAACTGTAAAAGTTCTTGATTTTCAATGGATTTCATATTAAACGTATCATCAGACTATTTCGGTCCAACGCTGGACCTACTAAATATGTACATTTCCATAAAAGAGTAGTTTTTACTTATGATCCCCGCGTTGGGCATACGGTTTGGGGATCGCACAACTATTCAAATTTTAGTTTACACCTACAGTAAAGTTTTAATAGAGTCTTTAATTAACCTTCCGGTTTTATACCAACAAAAGAGTTTTAATATGCCAATATTATATAATAATTATCGATAATAATTATCGATTTATGCCAAATATAGAGTTAAAATATTATGTTATAAAGTTATATAGCAACAATAGTTTTAATAGAGTCTTTAATTAGCCTTGCAGTTCTATACCAACAATAGAGTTTTAACAATATTAAAAATTGCTAGTGTATCGCTAACAATCCTTCTATCGTTCCATTGTTGGCTACGAGTCTCCTTTCAACACAAGAGTGTTAAGCCCATAGCGTCCTCCATACCAAATCCCAATAACAGATGAAGTAAGCGCGCGTAATAAATATAAAAGTGTCTAAATACTAACAAAAGTCCGCAGTTGGCAACTGTGCACCGATAGCTCAGTATATAAATCTGAGAAAGGCGTAAAAGTCTCTTTCGATTGTTGAATATCAATTACAGAGACGCATCGGTTTTGCCAATTACGGTGAACGTATATTTGTAAAGATGTAGAGACGGCCAACAAGTTACGGTAACATTAAATACTAAAGTATGAGTAATAAATGTTACAAAATATAAAAATATCAATGTTATTTATTGTACAAAATATATAAATAACTTCCTCGGTTTCAAATCAGCCTTCCATATCAGGAAGTTTGAGTCTAAATCGCGCACCTCTTACTAAATTAAGCGAGCAATTTTTTAAATTTTTCATTCAATATGCAAGTACTTGGAGTACTGGTAAATTGATAATAACTTGTTGTAGAGTAAATAAAAAAATCGGAAGCTAACCTAGACACCCTAGAGCAGCCATAAAGGCCTCTATGATGATGGCTATTACGACTATGATGACCACATACTGGCTGATGGGAGAGTCGGAATTCATGTATGAAAAGTGCATGTACTCGTATGAAGAGAGTGATGAATGTAGAAGAAGCGCGGCAGGTCTGTAAAGATAGAGATACTTGACACTCAGCGCCCTCTGCCTGCCCTGGGGGAACCTTGCGTGAAGGTATGTATGTATAATATGATGATGATTAAATTCAGCTGCTAATTTATTAAATATGACAATATTCAGCAAATATTACTGCATAGTAAAAGCATTAATGTTAATTCCTAATGTAAATACTTGTTACTTATCTCTACATTGTACGGAGCAAGGAAATAAAATGTAACGATTTGAAGTCGTAATACAAGTTACTTGTTGCAATATTCCTTAACTGATCATACCTATGTATTTATATTGTAAATGCGACATTAACTCTCTCTGTCTCCACGTAACATATTCATGTAACAACCACTAAGTCGATTTTGTTGGAAATTGGTCTAAGGATACCTGAAGGGTGAAGATGTAGATGACTTATAATGTTTTCTTATAATCAACCCCTACAGAATGAAATAAGGGATGCTTATTGAATGTCATATCGAAGTTGCTACGCATGATGTTGCGGGTATATTAGCGATACATATCGCTGAGTATGTTAGTTATATACTTATCTATACGAAGGAATTAGTCAGATATAATACTAAATTATGATTAGGTTAACTCATGTTTATTTTTTCAGGAAATCCGGACTAGTC